>PQXL01000381.1:0-39395 GCA_004916875.1 Botrytis galanthina
GGTCACCCACCCAACTACTAATCCACCGATCTGAAGCTTGTGTATGGCAGAGCGGACGGGATGCCCAATTCTCTTCAGTCTATGGTCGTATGTGACAGAGGGCTGCTGAATTAGGTAGATATTGGGTGAAGATATGCTTGTTCATCCAGGTCTCATAAGCGAGGGGTTGCACAAACGAGATTAGGTTTGGTTTGATCTTACCCTTACTCAGTCTGGGTATTGCACTTGGAGTGTCTGCTTTGGTCTTGGGCTTGATTTTAAGGTGTGTAGAAGATATTGTTATTCAGATGGAACTAACTGTTGCTTTATGAAGGGATAGTAAATAGTAAATGTCGTGAAAAAAAAAAAAAAAACGCGGGTGCGCTAGCCAATGCTCACTCCCGTCTCAAAGGATACAAATTCTTCATCAATCTCCTATGACTCTCATCTATATGATAATATGCTTCCGCAAACTCAAAAAGTTTACCGGCTAAACAAGCCTCGTGAAGCTCTAGCGGATCTGCCTCTCTCAGAAGCCTCTTGTAAATCTCCAACAGAATGCAGGTTTCCTCAAAAGTCTGGCAATTCATGAATCCATAGTCCACCTGCAGTGTTTCATTTGGTGGAACCTCAGCGGGATTGTCAATGGCTACGAACTGTTTCAAAGACCAGACTGAAGCTTGTGGTCTGGAGGGGGATAGTGATAGAAACCATTGTAGGAATTTGAATTCTAATCGCATTTTTTGCAGACCTTTGGAGTCTATGAGTTCGATTAATTTACCAGACTCGTATGCATGCCAGAATTCCGTAAAGGTGGCTGTCTGCGGCGCGGGACCATAGAAAACGTGTTGGTTGCTTCCTCGAAGGTCATCGAGAAGTTTATTCCCGAGTAGTAACCGTCTGTAGAGCAACCCAAGTGTGCTTTCTTCTCGCTCGTCAGTGCAGGTGCAAAAGCCAAAGCTGTACCAGTTCTTTTGGACTGGGTTTGAATGCGCCGCATGGAGGACCGTCGCTAGAATTTCATAGCATTGTATCTTGGCCTCGGGTTCTAATTGACTTGGCTGTTTATGCTGGTCTTCTTTATCCAAATAAGCCTTGGCTTGGTCGTAAAATGTGGCTAGTATATTCTGGATTGAATCCTCTTGAGTTAATGGTTTCTCCAAAATATGTAGATTGCCCAGAAACCATGGAAAATACCCCCCTCGATTGGCTTCGTTGATTTGATAGAAGTATTTTTTGATGTTAGCAATAAGGGTACCCTCAACTTGCCATCTGTGAATATCTTCGACTAGGACATCGCCGAGCCACAACCCCTTATAGAGCCCCAAAAGCTTACAATGGTCCGCAAATGACACCAGACGATTGAAGCCGAAATCTTCAAGAACATCTTCCTCGTCAGGAACAGTATCCCTCACAATGTTCCTGTAAAGATAATCAGCCGAGGTGAGCGGTCGCTTGGCACACGTGAACAAATGCGACCCATGTGTCTTAGTCTCGCATAATTCACTGCAATAGAAATCTTTGTTGCAAATACTGCACATTCGCGATGCTACTTTGGAGCAGGTATTGCATTCACCTAACTGGTTCGACTCAGCCAATGCGCCGCCTGACGGGTTTCCCCAGGTGGACTTCGGGAAAGCGGTTTCACTCTTTCCTACTGATAATCTGCCCGGGTCTCAGCTCTTGTATAACAGTTCCAACAGCTGGAAGATTGTATTATATATCGATCATTCTTACCTATTGAATAGCCCAGCAACTCTTTCTTGCTCCATTTTCTTTTTTCTTTGCTCTATTACCAGGTGCTTACCCGACTTTTCAGCCTTGTGGTCACTGAATATGCTGCTTCCACCAACAACAGACGTTCTTTCAAGCCGTACTGCTTTGTCGAAGTCCGACTTCAATTCTTTCTCAATGTTCTTTTGCACTTGTACCACTGATTTGGCTATTTTATCCGCCTGGCTAGAAGTTAGTCCTGTTGCCTCGGGTACCGTCCAGGGTTTGAATAGTCGTCCATGGCAACCCCTTGTACCAATTCTGCCATATGCTTTGAGAAAATGCGAGCACATGAAACAGCTATACTTGCTGCAGCCAAAATAGGCGAATGATTTATCCAGTAACCGCTCATTTCTACTCAAAAGAAGAATCAACTGAATCTCAGCATGTATATTAAGTGCCTGCTTTTGCAACTTCCCGTACTCCCGCTCAGCCTTGGCAACGGCCCAGCTTGGCCCGATCACAGTTTCGACTGTTAAGGTGTCGGTCGGAAGATCAAGGAGATTCAAGGTCTCTCTTAGCTCGAGTGCATCCTTGAGCGCCTTTTGCGGTATCCTATCACCGGTCACTGGGATTATGGTAACATTGTTGAAACTTGGGAGTTTAAGAGAAACCTCTTTGAATTTCTCAAGTATGACCCGAAGCCTACCGAGAAAACAAATATCAATCCACAGTTTTCTAGTTTGTTTCGTAGACTTCGGAGATGTTTGGAGAAGCTCCTCGACGACTTTGCTCCTTCGTGAATCATATGCTTTTGTGACAAGCGTGCCATGTCTGCCGATCAACCTCTGGCCCGCCTTTAGCCCAGCAAAGGTCTGATTTTGAAAAACCGAGAGTTCGTTACGTGCTGTAGTGAACTTGTCATTGTTGGCATCGTTGAATACGGTGTTACAACTCTTGAGGCTCAACCTCAGGTTCGGAATATAAGTGTCTTCGAGACGGTCCTCATAATACGCCAACATTTCATTCCAAAGAACATCCTCGACTGTTCGATTCGGCAAGTCTTCACAAAAGTTAGATTTGGCTCAAGTTTTAATTGTTGAGCATGTACCTTTTCCGTGGAACAAGCCACTTAGACGCTTGCTTAACTTCTCCAAAGAAAACATTGTCCACAATCTGAAAGCCTCCATTTCGAGTGATCCAAAGCGTCACATTCTCCTCGCCCTCCATCATACTGGAACACGCAACATGTTTTCCGCCTTTCCTGTTAGCAGTCAATTCTGCCAGACAATCCAGGAACTTTGTTTTCAATTGATGATATCCTGAATCTGAAATTTGATCACAGTAGCTTGTGTCTATACTAATCACATCGCTGTCAGTAGTAGACTCGTTCTTGTCAGACAGCTCCATGCCCAAGGAGACTGGCTCAACTTGTCCATCATTTCGAAGTGCAAGAAGATTCGCGTAGGCAGTGAATTCTCGTTTATTAAGTCCTGGGAGATCCCAGTTAAAGTCTTGAGTCATGATGCTAGATTTATCGATGATTTTTGGCACCCATTTAATGAAGGTGCGAAACGAAAGTCATGTCATGCATGCATGCGGAGGCGAACATTTTCGTATCACAGAACATACGCCACACTATGTGGCTTCACCCTGTAAACTCGCAATCGCAAAGTCTAACATAACGGTCAGTCTATTAAAACTTGAAGTTGAATGCATATCAGCGTTGGTAGGATAAAAGTAAGAATCAATCTAGTTCATCCTTGATCTATGCTCGTGATTAGTGGGTTCGCGCTCATTAGAGAGGATATGGAAGCTTTATGTTATCAGAAAAGGGGCTGAGAATTGAGAAGTCTCGGACTTTTCACGTGAGAACATGTTACACGATCTGTCGGAAGGAAATTATTGATGAAAAATGGTAGGTTTATATATGTGATAAAATACTTGGCGAAGTCACAAACGAGATGCTCCCCCAGATGGCAGCTTTGTCTATGAGTTTATTAAGCGATTGTCTGACATGAAATGCTTCAAACTTCTGGGGACTCGTTATTTCAATAAACTCAATAATAACATAATGCCAAAAACAAGAGGCTGTCGCTGTTGGGGTTGTGTTCTGGCCCATCGAATACACTGATCTAGTTCGAGGTAGCCACTCCCTCTTTGAGAAAATACGGATCAACACAAAACTTGAGTACTAGTCATGAGGCAAAAAACTGGCAAACAACGTACTCAAAAACGTATGATATACATGTATATAAACTAAACTTAAACATTAAAACCACAACTAGTATTTGTATACGTGAATATTAATATATCGCATCAATCCGCATCCACATGCAAACTATTCGTACAACGCTTGTTGCCACCATGCACATCTGTTGTTTGCAGTGGTATCAGTTTGCACACTTCCCAAGCCAGTAGTTCCAAGAACGAGTGTCGTGGCATTGCTTTGGTATTCTGGAAAGAATGGCACTCCAACCCCATTGGGATCACCTGTCATAGCGAAGTTCATGATGTATCTTTGTAAATCAGCTGCTATAGTAGCGTTTACTGGCAGTCCGTCGTTTGAGGTAGTAGTGTCACCATTGAAGAACGTGTATGCAATATCTTCGCCGTGAAGTCCGGGTGGAACGGTAAAGTAGTAGGAGTGTGTTTCGTTACGGAACGCGGTGTTCAGGTAGCGAGTATTGCACGTGAAAACAATTTCGGCTGTGATCAGGGATGTTCGTTCCACAATACTCGTGTATGGATAAGAACCATTGTAGACTGGTGGGTAAAGGGTTCCAGTCACGTAGGCCAGTGTGGAATTGGATATGGTGGGCAGAGTGGTTGTAAGATCGGTAGCGATATCGGCGTCTGTAGAGAAGAAGGGAGATGTGAAAAATGCACCTTCATTGGAATTGTGCCCTGTCATTATCTTGACGTTCGTATCGAATTTGCCCTCAAGAAGTAACTTGGCCGGTAACTCAGGTACAAAGGTACCGTCAACTGCCGGTCCGAAAGTAAAAGTACCATAAGGAGCCGATCGCGCAATAACAATAGTATTAAGCCCGGCAAGCGTGGCGAAGTCAAGATTCCTCAAATCCGATACGGAGGTGATGTTAGGTCCAATAAGTTCTTGTGCTTGAGTGATGACGTTTTGGAAAGTCGCCTCTTGTTGGGCATCTGAATACACGGGAGGATAGCCAGGACTTTGTAGAATGGCCTGAGAGAAAGGTGCATTGCCATTGCTACCACCATATGCTGTAATCTGATGCATGATCGACCCAGCTCCGGCCGATTCGCCGATAACTGTTACTCGATCCGAATCTCCACCAAAGAGGTAAATATACTTTTGTATCCATTCCAAAGCCAATCTCTGATCAAGAAGAGCAGCATTTGCTGCTCCACTTTCCTCAAATGTGGGACCAGAAAGCCATCCCTATACCTGGTCAATTACTTTCTTCCAAATCAATGGATGTGAACTTACAAAGAGACCAAGTCTGTAGTTTAGAGCAACATAAATTACACCTTCATCCCCGTTCTCTTGACTCCTTGAAATCAACGTGGCCGGGTTCCCCGAACCAAATTTTGATCCGGCGACATAGCCACCTCCATATATCCAAACAACAACGGGGGCGCTACTTTCATCACAAGAATCGTATATAGACTTTGGAACAATGACATCGAGGAACAAGCAGTCCTCTGAAGTCAATGGTGCTGGCGCGGCGAGTCCCGAGATGGTGAGATTCTTCTCGACTGCCTCTACTTCTGCCTCGACGAATTCCAAGGTAGCTGTATTAGCACCTTGAAAATAGTACGAAGCGACTTCTTCCCAATAAGGTGTTCCCTGCGCACAAATAGCACCCTGCTGGCCATCGTTGATGGTTCGATTTACTTCAGTCGGTTCGATCGGAGCGGCAAATCGAAGATTTCCTATAGGCGGGGCTGCATATCGAATATTTGAGAAGTTGTAGTACTGTCCTGTCTCCTGTAGTTGTATTTAGCATCCACTCCAGAACGTGGCCGATTTGAGATTGCATACATTTATCGTAGCCCGGTGAAGTGCGTAGTCAAGATCAACGACTGGTAGGGAAGCATTAGTGGGCAAAGCGTAGGCAGTTTGAACTGCACAAGCAGCAATCACAACAGCCTTGATTGCAATCATCTTTATTTTTCAGAAAGGAGGCAATTTGCAATGGAGCAAACAGCATAAAACAAACTTTGAAGAGGGGAAGCCATCTCGTATATAACGATCTCAAGTCAGCGTGCAACGGTACATCTGCTTCGTTACCTCGGTGGCTTATCAACCAACACTTGTTTTGGCGCCCAAAAATATATTAATTACATTGTTGCAAGTCTGCAAAGGCTTGCCATTAACTCGATATTCGGAAATGAGCATTCCATCGCTGCACTAGCAGCGGGCGGGGCAAATGGGTACTAGGATAAAGACGGGATGAAGATCTTAGGGGCTGTCATCCAAAGACAGGAGAAGGGACTACCTGGTTCCTAGCCACTCATAGCTAAAAGGTCATCGGTGAACAATCCCTTTAGAGATGTGCTTTGAAATTCATTTCAGGGATAATGACAATTTAGTCCGGGGAGAAAGGAACATTCTATCGAAGATCTCACTCGTATAGAGCTGAGAGTGACATGTCTACGGAGTACGCGTTCATATTACACGCGAGATCTACATTGAGATGAAGTTGCGAAGTCTAAGGGTCGCTAATGCACTCCCGGTTCGTATACATACGGGCACCGAGTGAAGTTTGTACAATTTAGACAGCTGGCCCATTTTATTTTGTGTTTCCGCGTAAATAAACATGTTAATGGCTTCCCAATATGGATCGTACGCAATCTCGGTAAGAACATCAAGCAAGGATATGAAGGTCACATCAAAAGCTTGTTATCGCTTGTCTCAGGGTCTAGGATTACACCGCATCGCTTTGACGTGATTATATCATTGGTCAACGGATGCGGTTCATGAGAGCGAACTGTAGTTTGGCAGCTCAGCCTTACGCTCGAGCCACAACCTCATTCCTGTCTCCTTATTCAACCAAGAACAATTGCTTTACCAAGAAGCATTATACACTTATTGATGCGAGTTATTGACCCCGCGCATTATGTCTACAATTGCCCAACCTCGAGAAAGCTCCGTTAATGGGCGTCGTGTTCCTTTACTCACTACACCTACTTCCTCAACACGACCGAGTCTAGACCATTCCCGTTCATCTGAACCATCTCCGAATCGAGGATCCTCAGTCGCGATACCTCGACGCAACCGTGCCGCTTTGCGAGAATACTATAACCTCAGAAAGGGACAAGACGCTCCTACTGACGATGCGGCATCCGAAGTTTCCTCAATTCACTTTGATAGTGAGGTACAAGAAAGCGAAATGGACAAGGACGGATTTGATGGGGAAAAATATGTGAAGGAAGTTCTGGAAAAGCAAACACTGGGAGAGCTATTGCGGACCTACAATGGAGTTTTGACCGATATAAGGGCTCTAGACGCGGAGAAAAAGGCGCTGGTTTATGATAATTACAGCAAGTTGATCACGGCAACAGAGACAATCAGGAAGATGAGGACAAACATGGACCCATTAAATCCAGTGGCAAGTACGCTCGACCCGGCTATCGCGAGTATCTACGAAAGGGCTGAGAAGATCAAGGTTGAGTTGAAGGAAGGCATACCGGAATCACAAAGGAGACTCATGGAGATGGGGTCAGAGGAAAGGGCGGTATTCCAGAAGAAACAAAACATGAAGAAGCTTGTACTCCAAGTATTGGAGACACCTGAGAAGCTGAGATCATTGGTAGCGGGGGGCAATGAAGACGAAGCCAGATTAGAATGGGAAAAAGTCTTAACGCTGTTGAGAAGATGGAAAGAGAGAGGTGTAGGGGGAAGTGACGTGCAGGCATGTATAGAAGACGGAGAGGCAGCTTTGAGGGGCGAGCCTCCAAATGAGAAGAGCTGGGTTAACATACGAGCAAAGATATCGTCATGATAGTGGTAGTTTCATCACAGCACAGCAACGACAACACGGCAGCATAGCGATAACATTTTGAGAGTATAACGATACCGTTGTGACAGCGATAGCACGACAGCGTACGAACTATTATTGTTTTCAGGAACACAACCCGACAATTATTCGTATAAACTTGCTAGGACACCCAGTATCTTACCAATTCACTTCATCCTTGTGAATTATATCAAAAGGATCCCTATCGATCTCACTTACCGCGATATCCGCTTTCCCCTCCATTGCCTCCGCCAATGCAGACTGCATTCGGTCCTTTAGATAGGCTCTTTCAGTATTGCTATGGAATGCAGTGACAACACATTTACCCTGCTCAACGGCTGCCAAGGCTTCATGGTGGCTCAATTCGCCAGTGAATAATAAGTCAACGTTCAAGCCGTTAAGCATGGATCCTCCAGATCCGGCACATATGCCAATGGAAGAAATTTCAATAGATGATTTTTCTCCTCTAGGTATGGATTGTGGAACCGCAACGGAAAGTCCGGATATGCGGTCTCCAATTTGGAGTGAAGATTGCATCCGTGCAACAAGATCTCCTAGCTTCTGAGGTTGCTTGAATCGAACGATTCGGCCATATCCGGCACCTTCGAACCCATCGGGTATATCCTTGATGGAATTAATAATCGAGCGTTCGTGATCAATGGATTCGGTACCAATACTATTTTATATCAGTCTCATTTCACGAGTAGGATTGGCATTAAAGATTGAGCATACGCTTGATTCTTTTTCAAGGGTCGATTGGTGACTATATCGGCAAGCCAATCATTGAGGCCTTCTGGCGCAGCATCTACAGCTGTATGAGGACTGTAAACACTGATTCCCTCTTGTGCAAGACGGAGCAGAGAACTCTGTTGGGAGTTGGCAAGC
Source organism: Botrytis galanthina (assembly GCA_004916875.1). Taxonomy (NCBI): domain Eukaryota; kingdom Fungi; phylum Ascomycota; class Leotiomycetes; order Helotiales; family Sclerotiniaceae; genus Botrytis; species Botrytis galanthina. The sequence goes on from PQXL01000381.1 coordinate 8,580, forward strand.
GTGACTGCTTTCAAGCCACGGAATATGATAGGGTCTTAAAAATGGTTAGACATATGATACCTTCGCTCTAATAGACACCAAATATACGTACGATATGTGACAATGATTGAATCCTTCCTGCGGATAGCTTCATCTGCAACCCCCTTTGTGAGATCAACAGTCAGAAGAACCGAATCTTTAAGATGATTTTCACGATGTGGTGCCTCCAATAGAACTTGAATATTATGAGTGAAAAATTCTCAGAGATAGACAATGAAACTCACGCCCCGTGTTATCAAAACTGCTGTCCGCGAGCTTTTCTGGATATCTGCAATGCACCATGAGAAATGGACTTTTGAGAGATGTTGATTGACAATAACTTACAACTTTCTCATAGCCGCAACAACAGCTTGAGTGAATGGAGAAGAAGTTGTAGACATGGCTCTTTTTGATATTGGATTGTTCTTGGAAACTATTCTTGAGAACATCACGTTCATATTGAGTTTATTTTGTCTACTGCCCACATAGCGATGAGTTTCTTCCAGAGTGTAATGTATATTAAAGCGGCGACATTTTCACATCATCACAATCGCAGTCCCCGATTTCGCATAATAATAATTTCGAAAAAGTTCTAACAAAGTGTTTGACATATACCGATATTATATCACCACAGAAATAATGGCAGAAGCTTCAGGTGTATCTGCTGAAGCTCTCAAGGTCAAGATCACAGAGTCATTAAATGCAAGTCATGTCGAAATTGAAGATATGTCAGGTACGGATACCTTGAACTGCCCCGCAGTATCCCCGCCATGCTGATTGATTCTGGTCTATAGGAGGTTGTGGACAGGCATTCTCTGCCGTGATTGTCTCGCCGCAATTTGAGAAGAAGACTACATTGGCAAGGCATAGGTTGGTGAATGGTGCGCTGAAGGCAGAGATTGCGGCCATCCATGCCTGGACTCCCAAGTGCTATACTCCGGAACAGTGGGAGAAGCAGAAAGAGGATGGCAAGGAGGCGGTTGCGCCAGGAAAGAACACTACTGGGGAGGTTGTGGATGGGACAACTGCTTGAGAGGGAGAAGGAATCGGAGTTCTGGCGCAGACTGGACCTATACCACAGCTTCCGGGGTGGTGATGGCAATCGTAAAGGGAGAGGAACGGGGCTTACGGGGACAATGGAGCATGGGAAGAGGGAAGAAGAGCTATGATATACCAAGGAGTCAACGGGAAGGAGAAAATCTGTTTGTGATTGAACCCTTATGTAATGGGCCATGTGGGTAGTATTTCATCTTGGCACTGGTAAAGCAAAAGGGATCACTGCGGTTGTGATCACGATGCTTCTCTACACCCCGGCCCTGTGAAGATCAGGGACAGTGTCTTCCAAAGCAGGTGTTGTGGACTCCCTGAGTCCTTCATCCACACATTCCAAAATCCTGCACGCTCAGTCATACGAGGCTCAGGAATATCATTCAAGCCTCTAGAAAGCCAAGATAATGAAAAGTCTCGTACAGCAAAATGTTGGCGTCTCTTTCCAGTTGCCTGGATAGAGCATTCCATCGCTAGTAATCAGGTTTGAACTTTGCTGACACGCTGTGCAACAACACTGAATACTGCAATAGATGATATGAATAAGACTATGTTGTAGAACTATAATACATGAGCTAAAAGTCATAGATCTTCAATCTTGAAGGAGACATACAGCATTCCTTGAATATGTGCTCTCTTCAGCATCTGTTCTTGCTTCAACAAAGAGCCTTCGAAGATTGGGTAAATTTGCCTTAGAGAAAGCCATCGTTAGTTTCGCAACTCAATAAAAATAAATAGGGGGATTAATGAATGTTACCATATTAAGTCTTCCAGGAGTTTATCCAACAATTTGTTTCATATGACTTTACTGGACAGGGGATTCACATCTGGAAGCACGATTGCTGGTCCCCTGTTCTTTCAAGATCTAGCGAGTCCTTTACAAAGCGCACCAGGCTGAAGCTATCTGGTATCAACAATCTGCCCACCACTTTGACCCTATACTTCAATTACAACACAATCCACGAATCTCACGATTCTCCCTTTCAATACAGAACACTCGCTGATTCCCTTCTGGAAATTTCGAAGCCTACCTTAATCAGCCCTTTCCACGAACCGTGGCCTTACCGTCAATCGACAACTTAGCCATCGGCGTATGAGGGGCACCCTCAAGGTCGCCATCTGTGTGAGCGATGGCGGTGAATAGGATTAAAGGTGCCTTTGCACCACCCAAGAAGGGAGAAACATACGAGCTGAGAGCTGGTTTAGTATCTCAATATGCTTACGAGCGCAAAGAAGCAATTCAAAAGACCATCATGTCCATGACCCTGGGCAAAGATGTGTCTGCGCTATTTCCAGATGTTTTAAAGAATATTGCTACAGCAGATTTAGACCAGAAGAAGCTGGTGTATTTGTATTTAATGTTTGTTCAAGACTATTTATTGGGATTTGGATGAATGATGTTGCTAATGTTCACCATTAGGAATTATGCCAAATCGCATCCCGACCTTTGTATTCTAGCGGTCAATACTTTCGTACAAGATTCCGAAGATCCAAATCCACTGGTGCGAGCTCTTGCGATTCGGACAATGGGTTGTATTCGAGTAGATAAGATGGTAGATTATATGGAGGAACCACTGCGGAAAACGTTAAGGGATGAATCGCCATACGTACGAAAGACTGCAGCAATCTGTGTTGCGAAATTGTTCGACCTTAATCCTACAATGTGTCTTGAGAACGGCTTCTTGGAAACTCTGCAAGAATTGATTGGAGATCCTAACCCTATGGTTGTGGCCAATTCTGTAACGGCGCTCGTGGAAATCAATGAGACTGCGCCAGAGACAAAGGCTTTACGAATCACATCTGCGACATTAAAGAAGATGCTCATGGCTTTGAACGAATGTACCGAATGGGGAAGAGTAACTATCTTATCCACTCTGGCGGATTATAAGGCTACGGATATTAAGGAGTCAGAACATATTTGTGAAAGAGTATCTCCTCAATTTCAACATGTCAACCCAAGTGTTGTCTTAGCTGCCGTCAAAGTTGTTTTCCTCCATATGAAGAATGTCAATGCGGATTTGGGAAAGCAATATCTGAAAAAGATGGCTCCACCTCTTGGTAAGTGAAATACATATGTCAAAAGAGAACAAGGTGCCATAGTCTGGACATGCAGAAGTGATAAAAGCTCTCGGTATTCAGAACCATTATTTTCCCAGGAATTCAGCATTTCAAAGTATTTAAATCATTTGAATACAGAAACGGAAAGCTTCTGGTTGTTGGACTGCAGTCCGGACTATTGAAAACCTTGAGGGAGGATTGGGCTAATGAAATGTAGTAACTCTTGTTGCTTCGGCACCCGAAGTCCAATATGTTGCTTTGAGAAACATAGATCTTCTCTTGCAAGCGAAGCCAGATATTCTCAGTAAGGAGTTAAGAGTCTTCTTCTGCAAATACAACGATCCGCCTTATGTAAAACTTCAGAAACTGGAGATTATGGTACGGATAGCTAACGACAAAAATGTTGATCAATTGTTATCGGAGCTCAAAGAATACGCGCTTGAAGTTGACATGGATTTTGTTCGAAGAGCTGTTAAGGCTATTGGTCAAGCAGCCATCAAAATTGAGAGCGCAAGCGAAAAGTGTGTCAACACATTACTCGACTTGATTGCTACAAAGGTCAACTACGTTGTACAGGAGGCCATTGTCGTTATCAAAGACATCTTTAGAAAATACCCAGGATACGAGGGTATTATTCCAACCTTGTGCAAGTATATCGACGAATTAGACGAGCCAAACGCGCGGGGAGCTTTAATTTGGATTGTGGGCGAGTATGCCGAGAAGATCAGCAATGCAGATGAGATCCTTGCAGGATTTGTTGAAGGTTTCATGGAGGAATTTACTCAAACTCAACTTCAAATCTTGACAGCTGTTGTTAAGTTGTTTTTGAAGAAGCCAGATAACAATCAGGGGCTTGTTCAAAAAGTTTTACAAGTATCGACTGCCGAAAATGATAACCCAGATATTAGAGACAGAGCTTATGTATATTGGCGTTTGTTGTCAGGTGATCTTTCAATAGCAAAGGTATGTATGACTGTCATATTCTATAAGCAATATCAGAATACTAACAACAAATCTAGAACATTATTCTTTCCGACAAGCCACCTATTACCACAACCATGACATCCCTTCCCCCAGCACTCCTAGATCAACTTTTGACAGAACTCAGCACTCTCGCTTCTGTATACCACAAACCTCCTGAGACATTTGTGGGCCAAGGTCGCTACGGCGCCGATGCTATCCAGCACGCCGCTATTCAGGAACAACGTCAAAACGCCGTCGAAAATCCAATTGCAGCCGCCGTCGCCGCAGCCGCAAATGGTGCTCCTGCTCAAAATAACGCTGAGAATCTCCTTGACATTGATTTTGATGGTGCAGCTCCAGCGAGTGCCGATGCACCTCCCAGTGCTGGAACAAGTGGATTAGAAGGATTGGCAGGCACGCCTCAAAGAGTAGGTAGTCCAGCTGCGGGCGCCAATGCTGGTGGTAGCATGGCAGATATGATGGGCTTATTTGATGCTCCTGTTCCTGCACCAGCTGCTGGCGGCATGGGGATGGGCGGAATGGGTGATGATATGATGAATGGTTTCGCAGGGCTAGATTTGAGTGGTACTAGCCAACCTCCTAGTGCGCAAGCACAGTTACAGCAGGGTGGTGCGAAGAAGACAAACGAGGATTTGTTAGGGATGTTTTAAATCTGAGGGATGGGTAGTAAGCAATGGGTCGGTGGTGTTGTGAATGAATCTGGAGGGAATAGGTCATTCGATGCAGCCAGTGGTTAGAGATTAGCAAAATTAGTATGTATGTATTCAAGGCAATTCGAAGCAATTCAGCAAATAAGAGTGTGAATGAATGTGAGTCAATATGCTCTCCGTGTATTGTCAACTTGTATGAAGCGTACTTGAGTCAACATCCATTGTATAAGTGTCTTGTAAATGCATTTCTAGAACGAAAAGTGTGTCATTTTCAATGTCTAATTGAACTGTAAGTTGCAATTACCAGTTCTGGTTTTGTGAAGGCACTTATACCTACAAATTTACAAGGAGCCCACCCGCTGAGTCACTGGATGGGACATTGTTGAATCTCCGTCTTCATATACGGGGGAGTTTTCGCTACTGGTGACACTCTGGATCCTTCCTGGAAAGAACATGTCTCAAATCTGGCCCTATTTTCCATCTGATCTTTCTGCCAAACAAAACTCACCGGGGCGCGGCTGACAGATACTATAGCCTGATGGCCTAAGCTTCCGGAAGGCTGCAAGGCTGATGGGAATGCAAGACATGAACAAGGCTACTTGCTTTCTTATTTCGCAAACAAGTGTCCATACATGTATTTAGGTATTACTCTTCTTCTTCTTTCCCTTCTCATACCATGTCATCCTAATAAAGCTATTACGACACGACATGTTATGTCTCTTGCGCAATTGATCCCCACCAATTTCTAACTGTCCTCTAGAAAATCAGTTCGTTCGTTAATTTTCCATAACTCAACTAGCACTTCCTCCTCATCTCAACTCACTCATCTCCCCAAGAAGAAAAAAGAATAAAACATGAACAGCCCAAATCCCTCAAGTCTGCACAAACAACTCCTCCACTCCCTCTCCACCTCGCACCTCCCCCTCCCCAGCCCCACCTTCCTAACCGCCATCCTCACCCCCTCCACCACACACCTCTCGTCTCTCCCCTCCCTCCCCTCCCTCCTCGCCACAACCCGCCACCGTCTCCTCTCCACCTCCCTCACAACCCCCAACTTCCTCTCCCCAGAAACCCACGCCCTCCCCCCCTCCCTCTCAAACCCCCTCGTCAAAGAAACCCTCCTCGACCACGACATCCCCGTCCAAGTCCTCGACATCGAAGACATCAGCCGCTCCAAAAGCGATCTCCTCCTCGATCTCGAAGCCGAGCGACTAGGCGAGCGCACCCAAGGCCGCTCCATCATTCGCGTCGCAGACGAATCCTCTTCCTCTTCCTCTGCGCTCGATCTCGGATCATCAGCCCCGACGCAGCTCCTCCCAAATCAAACCCAGAATAAATCAAGCCCATCCCACTCCCCCGGCCCTTTCAAACTCCACCTCCAAGACCGCACCGGCGCCACCATCTACGCATTCATGAGTTCTCTCCCCGCGTCTTCGCCTCTGCAGGGAAAAATCGGACTTCCTCCAAAAATGAATATCGGCTGTAAGATACTTCTGCAGCGGGGAACGCGGGTGCAGAGGGGGATGGTAAGGTTGGAGGGGAATACGTGTATTGTGCTTGGGGGACGGGTGGAGGGACTTGACCGGGCTTGGAGAGAGGGCTGGGAGGGCAGACTGAGGGAGGGGATTGAGAAGGGGAGGGGTGGGGTGGAGAGTGAATGAGTGGAGTGGAGTGGAGTGGAGAGTTGAATTGTAGCAAGGGATTGTACGGATGCGTGGGGGAATATGCTGATGGTGATATTTGGGATCAGTTGGGATGTTCACTTAACGATAGCAATACTGACATCGATATGAAGGCATCATATCCATCCATCCACACCTCGTCGTTTCTACAAATCACTATACCAGTCGCGTAGACACTACATGCCTATTTATTCCGCCGATAAATTCAAGCTCAGGGAGAGAGAGAGAGAGATTCATGACCCAAAGCCCGTAAATCCCAACCCACAGGGACAAGAGCGAAGTATCTAGAGAAGAGCAGTTCGTATCCGCTAGTACTGGACAATGCCCGAGAAGGGACACGCTATGCTTCACGCAATAGAAATCAAACACCCTATCCAATCTCTCTAGAATCTTATAAAAACAAAGAAAAGCGTACCAATACCAACACCAATACCAATGCCATTCACATCCAAACACAAGTTACAACAAACACACGTAAACATCATATCGTATCATATCATATATGAATCTTTATGAACCTTTATGAAATAGAAAAATGAACCCTAGCAAATCAAAAGAAACATAACAAAGAAGAAGCTGTACGTAACATGATTTCATGCCATCATAATTTGCATTCCATCCTTCATCCCATCATCTCACTTTAAAAAAAAATCATCTCAGATGATATCCCACCTCTAACTAATTCCCATCTCCCATCTGGAATTCCATCCTGTAAATTATGAAAAGAAAATGCTCTTCGAGTCTCCCCTGTTCGTCATCCCACCCTCAGACTATCCAACTCAAAACGCAAGTTTGATAGCCATAATCTCTTCTACCATCTTCGTAAGATCCGGTTATTTAAAGACTCTCTTTTGAGACTACACAAATCGAGTGAAGATTGCGTCACCAAGTGAAGCGAGATAAATACGGTCCAGAACAGAAAGTTGCAAGTACAGTTTCAAATGTTTGAAATTTCAATGCCACCAGTACCTTCTCTCTAGGACTAAATTAATCAATAGTTCAAGATTTAAATTTCCAAATAATGCGTTGAAGGATATCCGAAGCAATTAAAAACAAAATTAAAGGCATAGTCTATCTCATGATCTCTTCATAAATCAATTTTTTGAGTTGTTCCTTGGTGAGATTGTCCTTGTTTTTGTCGAAATCAAAGAATTCTTCTGGAATGGGGTTGGCGGTTGGCTCATCTTCAGGGTCGTGGTATGGTTCAAGGTATGGGTGCTTCAGTGCTTCTTCGACAGTGATTCTCTTAACTGGGTTAAAAGCGAGAAGCTTCTCGAGGAGGTCCAAAGCGAGATCTGAGGTCTTTGGGAACATGGTCTTGAAAGGAACCTTCTTCTTGAATGGCAACGATCGGATATATTCTCTTGCACGACGAGATTTGATACCGTAGTAATCTTCCATGGTTGGAGTACCAAGAACGTCAAGAATGAGTGTGAGTTGGTGGTGGTCTATAAATTGTTAGCAAAGAGCATCACTTCTATACAGACGTCACTCACAATCCTTTCCAGGGAACAGGGGCTTTCCGCTTAACATCTCGGCCAAGATACATCCAACAGACCAGACATCAATAGCCTTGGTGTATTCCTTGAATGTCAACATAATTTCCGGAGCACGATACCATCTGGTTGCAACATATTCTGTCATGAAACCAGAGTTATCTTCTTGGGACGCAGCCGATCTAGCAAGACCAAAATCGCAGACCTTCAAATCACAGTTGGCATTGAGTAACAGATTAGATGGCTTCAAATCTCTGTGTAAGACATTTGCGGAGTGCATAGCTTTCAAGGCTCGGAGGGTTTGGTAGATAAAGTATTGACAGTGGTCGTCGGATAAATCTTGAGTGCGAATTACACGATGCATATCGGTCTCCATGAGTTCCTGCTATTGCGTTAATACATTGTCTTATTTCCACCTGATACTGCACATCTACATACCTGAATAAGGTAAACTTCCGTGAAGGATTCATAGTTTCTTGGCTTCTGAATATCGAGAATGGAGATGATGTTTTCGTGATTGAAGTATCGGAGTAGCTTCATCTCACGGAGTGTTCGCAAACAGAACATAGAATGATCGAATGGAGTGATCTTCTTGATAGCGACCTTTTGGCCCGAAGGCTTGTGCAAAGCTGAACTATAACGAGAAATCGAATTAGCACACCTCCATTTTCTGCAAGTTCCCATCCTCTGCCTCCATTCGAAAGATTGTACGAGTAACAAAGTGGGGTAGCATACCAGACAACACCATAAGCTCCTTCTCCTACGACATCCTGGATATCATATTGTTCGCTGACATTGAAAGAGATCTTTCGAGATCCCGAAGCAGGATTAGGCGCACGAGCTGTCATGTTGGAATGATGGGTATGTGAAGCAAGAAGATCGTATATTGCAGAATTGAGGGACTGGAAACTTGTCTACCAGTTATAAACACTAATAGACAGCTTTACTGGATGATTACAGGAATAAACTGTAAGTGCCGAAGTTGAAAGATGCTATTTTTATTGTAAATAGAAATGTCGAAGCTCGGGAACTTTTCTTTGTTGTCGTTAGTTGGGGATGTTCCAAGCGATGTCAAAGCAAAGTATGGATCGATTCACCCTTTTTTTGAACCTTGTCTTTCAATATTCTTTCAGCTGACGGGCTTTCTTTACTCTGGAATAAATTGCTGTTGGAAGCTAAATTTGCACAAAGACAACACGCTTCTGATTAAAAAGATTGATTGATCTTTCTCAAAAGGAAGTCGTGAAGGTTGTTCTCAACACTTGTACCTGCTTGCGCTCGGTCCTGTTGTAAAGGTAAAGAATATCTTCAGCTTGTCGCAGCTTTGATATCAGTCCAGCAAAGTCGTGATTAACAAGCTGAGATGCTCTAGTAGCGAAGAAGGTTGATGAAAGTTAATGGGAATCGTGGTTTATCTGTATGGGCAAGTAAACATAATCAGCATTTCTTGTTCTCTCTTGTGTGTGTCCCGCTTTCACATCTCCTCCTTCTCGCATAGAGACCAACCTCAAAAGGATTCTAAAGCTTCCAGAACAACTCGAGACTTCTTCTGACAAATGCGCAAATTGAATACAAAGATTGTAGACAATTCGTCCGATATATAAACAGTTGGGAAAGGAGATATGCTGTACCTGTACTGTAATCTTTCCCAATATGTGTTCCAGACCAAGAGGTTCAGATTGCCCCGCTACAAGGATGAGGTTTCCTTTTTCCAAGATTTCACGTTGGGCCTTTAAATCGGAGGAAGTTGACTTGTCGCAGAGTTGAGAAAGATGTTTAGGAGAGATGAAAGTCTTTCAAACTTCAGATAACAAGGTAAGAAAAGAAGAGAAGAGAGAATCGGGATCCTTTTGAAAATAAGACACTTTTTCCGAATAGTCAAGTAAGTAAGTGGTAGTCAGTGGGTGATGGATGTTGTTGAAAGTAAAGTAGTAAAAAGCACGGGTGCTGGTGGTGTAAGTGGTTTTGAATGAGGGGGGAACTTTGGTGCTGATTGGAAGCTTTTTAGTGGAGAGGGATGCAATGGATAAGCTGGGTCCCTTCTTTTTCTCTACCTAATAGGTACAAAGGTCAAGCAAGCAAGCAAGCAAGCAAGCAAGCAAGCAACGGACCAAGGTCAAGGTCAAGGTCAAGGTCCAAGGTCCAAGTTAAGAAAGTCAAGAAAGTCAAAAAGGACTCAAAAGGCCAAATTCAGGGACGTCCGAGAAAGATCTCAAACAGTAGTTAAATACTTTGGTGTTGGTATATATAAAATACTAGTAATAGCCTAATAAGTAATTATTCCGAGGAAGAAGTGGAAGTGGTATTGGTATTGGTATCCAAGTATGGATGTTATACGAATAATAGATAGACAAGATGAAGACTACCGGTACAATATTATTAGTATCAATGGTGTGCTTGTTATTATCGTTCCAAGTCAACGAGATACAATCACCAGTGAATACACGAGAGACCCCGTTTGTCTAATGTTTGGTGGCCAGGTTTCTCCATCGATATCCATATCCATATCAAATCAAAGAATCTACCTCTGACTTTCTCCCTAAGCGCCCAACTCGCAATCTCAACATTTGGTGATTCCATCACATAGAGATCAAATCAACCTCTCAAGCCAGACTCTGACAACCACTGGATTACCACGATTTGAAAATTTCACTCGCTTATGCGTCTGTTTCACACGGCACAGCCGTTGCTCTTTCTCATGGAACCAATCAACAGATGTTCATGTGTGTGGAAATTATACCTGGGCATGTGTGTTACATAGCTATGTTCACACTTGAATTATAAAAATAGCGATTTTGATATTCACTGCCCACCTACCTACCCAGGGACTGAGATTCTACTATGGACAGAAATACCATGATCTTGCGTTTGATGAACATGGACAGCTACCTACTTGCTCATCCACAGACTTCATTTCTCTTATCCTTCCGTGGGTACGAAAAGGTGATACAAGATGAATCGTAGCATCAGAGCGTCCTCTGAGAGACCATATCGTGGGTAGCTTCTAGGGTCCCAAATATGAACTAACATTGACAGATATCTAGATTCGTCCAAGACGAAGATCCATATGTATAGCATCGTATCTATAGCATCTCATATCCACATTGACATTCGTGCGAGAAGCGTTGCGATCTCTTTCTAGAAGAGATCCATGACCCGCTTCCAGAATTGTCTACTATGATCTATGAATCATGATATATACCTCTCTATCTGTTCATTTGTTTCATTCCATCATCCTCAATCTCCTTTCACAAGCCTCATCATATCCACAGTACAGTAGTATAGAAAAACATCACCACTTACAAACCAGCCTTCGTATCTTCTCGAGCAGAAACGAAAAACATCTCATGTAAATTAATCGGCCCATCACCCATCATCCACTTCTCAAACATACACCCACACGGAGACTCTGGCTGCTTAGTTCGTAAAATCCTTCTGACCCGACCAGACCTGACCAGACCGGACTTCAATCATGTGGCCCGTGATCTGATCGTCACTCTTATTTTCACTCCCTTAACCTTAATAACACTCATATATCCCATCTCACCACCATACCAGATCACCATATAAACATACAGCCACGCCAAACTGCACCATCAAATCACCATCACCATCACCATCACCATCACCGTACCTCAACTTAACACCACAACACAAAAAATCCATCCAGCCCAAGAGCACGCCTCTTTAAACCCTACCTCCCTCCCCCCATCCTTCCCCAACCCCCAAGTTTTGACCTCCTCACTTACAATATCCTCTCCCTCCAAGCACCTGAGCACCTTCAAGTTCCAGCCGCATCATTCCCACCACCTACCTATCCTACCCTACGCATTACCTCCCCCCACCACCCAGAAACTCAAATCTCATCACCCAATAGATCTCCCCTCCCGCACGCCACCCCGTTTGACATTTCTCCAGACGAAACACCTCCTTTCATCATCCCGGTCCTGATTCCTACCCGTTTGGTTTCACTTTTTTGATGCTCGCTTTTGGCTTAGGGTGCAGGTTGTCCATTTTCTTTCTCATTCTCATTCTCATGTGCATTTATTATACCTATAAACCTATCTATCTATCTATCTATCTACCTACCTATTTACCTACCTATTTACCCACCTAATTACCATAACTAACCCCCAATTCCAACCCCCCAATTCCCCTCTCCATCTCCATCTCCATCCCCATCCCAAAATCACACCCCAAAATCCCAATACCATAAATCCCAATACATACCTAATACTCTACCACCTACATCCACACAATCCCCCGATCCACCCCCTCTCCCAAAATCCAAAATCCAAGATCCAGATCCATCATCCATCCATCATCCATCATCCATACCTCCCTACCAAGAATCAAAACCACAACATCATACACATAAATGCTTAATCATTTATGTTCAATGCTTAATACTCAATACTTACTTTAACACTCCATCCATATCCTCACACCCTACCTACCCACTCCCTTCCTTCCAACTACCTACATACTACATACTACATACTCTTCGAAACACAACTCTTACTCTTACTCTTACTCTTACTCCTACCTACGTAGATAGCTTCAGAAGTTCTGGACTCTGGAGTACGCTATCAGCACAATCTTACGAGTTACAATTCATAACTTAAGAGTTACCAGGTAGTGAGCAAGCAAGTTTGTGATATACAATAGGTACATACACACACAATTACGAGTTATATAACATAACATAAACCACAAGTAGGTATATTTCTTACACAGGATACAAAGAACCTCATGAAGCCAGAGTAACCAAATTTCACATAATACAAAATAAAATAAAATAAAATATCATCTATATTCCCTCATCCCATATATTTATTAATATCTAGGTGGGTATTCGTAGGCATACCTATCTACACTATCTATCAAGCCATAGCTACTCGAGTACAATACTACCTGAACACCATCCCATCTGCTCAACCACCCACCCATCAATCACAAGTCATTCACACCCACCCTACACCATCATATACACAAACACAAGCACAAGCACAAATAATCTCATCTCCCAACAAGCTGGTATTCAACTAATGAACATCTCAAATCTCGAAAACACGCTATGAAAATAGGTCTAACTATTAACAACCAATACCCATTCATCCCAACAATCCTCAATAACCCAGCTCCGAACACCAAACCATGCTCAAAACCCCCATATATATTCTTTGTCTCATCTCATTCATTACATCAACGTGCAAGACTTTGCAAACCCCAGCATATTTTTATAATAACCATCATCATCGTCTTCCCCCGTATTCACATTCTGTTTACTTATAACCCCCGTGACTTTAATTGAATTTTCACCTTCCGCATGCCACCATCTAAGTCTTTGAATCAACCCTCCATCCGCATCATCCGTACTAATTGTCCACTTTCCCGCGCTAACTTCAACGTCGCATTTATCTTTCGGGAAATGGAATTCAGGGAGAAAGACCTCGGTGGGCGTATCTTCGGATGTTGCTTGGCCGGCATGAAGTCGCAATGTGAAGGTACACTTTCGAAGATCGAATCCGTAGTTCAAAACCTTACCAACCGTTGCGATGGGGGACGGGCGAATGTAGGCCTCGGCGGCTCGGTAACCAGGGGAAGTGGTGAGTTCAGGAGGGCTATCAGTTTGCTTCGACAAAATTGAGGGAGTTTTCAATGTTGCTTTTAAATTACCTGGATTGACAGTTGACTCGTCTGAGTTTTGTTTTTTGGTATTGGGTCCAGCTGTGTGGTCTACTAGCGATGTACTTGAATCGCTGGGTGTTGAAGGATTGGCTTCGAGTGGTAGTGGTAAATCATCCAAGGAAAAAATTGAAAGATCCTCGCCATTCCATTGGTCGCCGAGAGAATGTTTATTCTGTAAACTGTTAGTGGAAATCAAGTCATGAGAATTCTGGTGACTTGCCTCGCACATATAAAGCCATAGGGTATAACCTGCCATAGCACTCCCTTCTACGGCAAAGTGATTTGCATCCATTGCCCCTGATTGACTAGAATAATCACCAGTTTTGTAAGCATACTTATCATCCATGTCATAAGGAATACCAAATTCTGTCAAAACACATGGATGATTTCCCATATAGTCTTCACCCTCTTTCTTGATCGCTGCAAGCTGATCTTTGAAACAATTCCTAATTGCTGTCTCTCCAATCTTTATAGCCAAGGCCGGTGTCCAATAACGACCTCGCAGGATGCCGAAAACATCAACATTCCAGTGACGATTCCATTTTTTGGTCATAAGCGTGACTCCATCATAGTAATGAGGCGCATAGACCATAAGAGGATCGTCGTCTTTGGTACCTTTGATTGACGGGGGAATTTCCAATACTGGTGGCTGACAAAACAAGATTGAGTCTTTATGATGAGCTCTGATAGCATCCCGGTGTTTGCGGTAATAATCCATAAAGTATGAGTTTGTAAACTCTTCATAGCTAAGTTCTTGCCCCGTTCGAGGATTCTTTTTAAAATAATCTTTCTTTAACAAGGTATCTGTTGATGGATCCCATACGCCGTGCTGAGCCCAGATACACTCGCCAAGTTTCCAACCCGGGTCTCGTTTGTAGCCATATCTTGATTCATCATAGTCTGCTGATAGCCATGTTGTCTCTCCTTGGGGATCAACATAAGTGGTGCCAGATTTGTATGGTCCCATTCCCCCAAAGTCCCATGTAGCTATTTCACATGCTCTTCCGGACCCCGTCAACATGGCTTGGAATGCAGTCGGAGAAGTTCCTTTTTGCAACTTCTGCTCGCTTGGGATGGTAGATAAATCTGACCAGCCGGCAAAGCCTCGATTAGGCTCATTCATACTTTCCCAGCCAATGACCACTTCATTTTCGAGATCCCCAGCTTCATGAATCCGCTTTGCAAGGTGTGCGCAAGCATTTACGAAGTGATCTTGAAGATAATCCTGTATGTTCTTACCATCAATGATGCATTTAGGTGCAAAGTCCCGACCAGCAAAGAAAAACGTAAATATCGTTTGACAGGCTAAACGTGTATAATTCGTAGACCAAATCATTTTGGGAAAATCCTCTGGATCTGGATATGTATTGTGTACGACTGCCGCTTCTGTCACAGCGAACTTTTTAGGATCAAGTCCGCAAGCATAGAGAGTCCACATTGGAGCTCCTGATCCACCTGAAAATCTCGACCACTACTTTGTTAGTCTTTTGAAATATTGCCTGGAGGCTGTATACTTACGACATCTTGATGGGGGTCCATAAAAATATAGAAACCATAACTTTTTGCTAATCGCAGAATTTCAATGGTATGCTGAATCCATGTTTCGTCATATATACCTGGGCCTGCCGATTCTATTGCCTCCCATGTGAAAACATATCGTATCGTATTGTAACCCCAACGTTTTAATCGCGCCAAATGAGTATGTGCGTCTTCTGGGGAAAATGGGCGAGTATGGAAGTTGACTTGATCTCCATCGAAGAAGTCCTTTACAATATGTGAGGGTTGATTCGGATTGCTAGGGTACTTGGCGTCCCCAGCAAGATTTATTCCACGAAGGGTAACTTCCCGGCCATGGGAATCGCGGAAGAGGCCATTCTCGATCGTTAAGCGCAGTGGTGACATGGTGTGGAGGAGTTCTTCGAGGGAGAGTGCGAGAAAGGTTCAAGAATTATTCTCGCACAGCAGCGAGAGTACGAGACGTTTTTGATTTCTGGCAGACAGCGCTTATTAGTGATCTGCTTGCTTTGATACGATATCGGTGTAGTTCTTGTTATCAATCTCTCTCGATTGATTGACAGCAATTCTATCTCTATCGTCCTAATTGCAGTACAGAAGGAGATATTTATGTGAAGTGGATTAAAAGTCATATGAGTGTGATGGGAATAATTAAACAAACACTAGTACCAATCCACGTATTCGGGTTCTTGGTTCCTTCTATTTGCACCGCCTAAGTAGCTTTGATATCTGGGGGCAACAATGACGAAGACAGATGGGTATGCGACAATCACAGGGGTAAAATGCACCCAATGAAAAGACCCTGTTGATCGAACTGACTTCGTACAACTCGCTATCTTCGTTCTTCGTATAACTCGCTATCTAACGAAGATGATCCGAGCCGAACAGGCACGAGGAGACAGTGTCTGGCAGGGCAGGCTAGACCCCACCAAGAAGGACAAGGCTGTAATCAAAAAATGTATGATGTACCTACCTAGCTTATTAGTGCTTGCTATAATTCTAAATCATGTGTAGTTCAGAACTTATCGTTTGATCTTCAACACTCTCTCATAAATCAAACCTAATTTGTTGGGATAACTATGCCGGATAAATTACTCAGCAATACAACATGTCAGGAACCAAAGCCGCGCTGAAAGCTATAAATGCTGCAGTTCAATCTCAAAAGTATAATGAAGCTGTCGAGCAAGCCCGGAAGCTTCTTGATTCGGATCCAAATAGCTACCAGGCGTAAGTCAAACCCTGTACCACTGCACATGCATTTGTATATCTTTCTTGGAAGCAACATCTCTCTCTAACTTTCAGTCCGCAGGAATATCTTCTTAGGATTTGCCTATAGTAAACAAGCGAAATACTCAGAAGCAGAAAAGGCTTACGATTCTGCGACGAAAGTCAAAGAAGGGGAGCCACAGGCATGGCAAGGTCTCATTCAGTTATACGAGAAGCAAGGTGGTTCCAGGGTTGAGCAATACCAAACAGCAGCTTTGCAGTTAGCTCAAATCTATCAAGCTCACGACGACAAATACAAATGTCAAGATGTCATTGACAAATTTCTCGCATTTGCCAAGAATGAAGGATCCCGCTGGCAGCACAGAAAGTCCCTGGAAGTCATTCTACCTGATAGCCCAATCTATCAATATCTGGAAGGTCGCGTTCATCATCCCTCGCATACCTATCAAATCATAGCTCAGATTACCGAATTCGAAGAGAAAGAGCGTATCAACAAGGAAATAGGAGAGCGACGAACAAGATTAGGTGCCAAGATTAGTCAAGTAACAGTCGAAGTAAAACGAGAAGTCTTGAAAGATAGTGATTTGGAAGAAATTTACAATAAAATCATAGACTGGACCACGGATGATGAGATTCGCCGTCAATACGAAGAAAAACTCATTAAAAGATGTCTAGACACTCTGGTTATTCTCCCGCCCGGAGACTCAAAGACAGAAAAACGATCAAAACTATTCAAGCTGGCTACAGACATGGTTTTGATCAAGCATCCGTACAAGCTGGCCTGGGATATTGCTATTGAGTGGCAAGATCCCGAACATGTTCAAGGCTTGGATGTCAACAATTTGCGCGAATACATAGAATTCTTTCCTGCGAGTGGTCTTGCTCAGGTTCTTCGAGGATTCATGTCCAGTGAGATTTCGCCATTCCCACCACCACCACAAACTCCAGCTCCTACGAAGAACGAGAAAGGTGATGAAAGTAGTTCAGATGAAGACGACGGAGGAGGAGTGACGTTGGATGACTTTGCGATGCTTGCAGAAGATCGTTTGGCAATGATGATAGAAGGCATGACGGATTCTCCCACATCAATACTGGCACATCGTCTCATGGGAGAGTATTATCAATTTTTAGATGAGCACGAAAGCGTGGTTGAACTCATGCGGAACGCAAATCGGCTTGCATTGGAAGAATCCAACAAAATTGGCAAAAAGTTCAAAAATGCATCCCAATCTTTCAAGGCCTTGTTGGGTACTGCTCTTGTATTTTATCAATCGCCGAAGAATCATCCGGAAGCAAAAGCTTTATTCGATGGTCTGTTGAAAGAAAATCCAACCTCAACTCCTGCTCTCATAGGAATTGGTTTGATTTATGAGGAAGAAGACGACTTCGTTGCCGCTATTGACTTCCTTGAACGTGCTTTACAACGAGATCCTACGAATATCCGAGTGAAGGCTGAAGCCGCATGGGTCAAGGCTATTAATGGCGATTATCTTCGTGGACGTGAGGAGTTAGAAGAGTGCTTGCCTCAAATCGAAGCTAAAGATATGAAGTCTCGAGACTTGCTGGCCCAGACACAATACCGTGTCGGTGTTTGCTTATGGAACATAGATACTTCGAAATCCGCACGCAAAGACAGAAAGGGAGCATATTCATATTTCTTAGCATCACTGAAAAGTAACCTTAATTTTGCTCCGGCATATACCAGTTTAGGTATATTCTACGCAGACTATTCAAATGACAAAAAGAGGTCTCGAAAATGTTTTCAGAAAGCCTTTGAGCTTTCATCCTCGGAAGTGGAAGCTGCTGAGCGCTTGGCTAGGGTATTCGCAGGCCAAGGCGAGTGGGAGCTGGTCGAATCAGTTGCTCAACGAGTTGTCAATTCAGGAAAGGTCAGACCAGCACCTGGTTCGAAGAAAAAGGGCATCAGTTGGCCATTTGCTGCTCTTGGAACTGCCGAGTTAAATAAACAAGACTACTCCAAGAGCATTGTTTCTTTCCAATCCGCATTGCGCATTGCACCTTCTGATTATCATTCATGGGTCGGCCTAGGCGAAAGTTATCACAATTCCGGACGTTACATTGCTGCAACAAAAGCTTTTCATCATGCGGAACAATTCGAGAATGAAATTGAACAAAGACAGGATGGTGAGACTTGGTTTGCAAAGCATATGCTCGCCAATGTAAAGCGTGAGCTAGGAAATTTTGATGAGGCCATTGAGGGCTATAAATCTGTACTTCAGAATCGTCCTGCGGAATTTGGTGTTTCTATTGCTCTGATTCAGACTTTAGTTGATAGTGCCTGGGATAGTATTGAGAAAGGTCTTTTTGGACAAGCAGCTCAACGTGCGACCGAGGCTATTGAAGTTGCTAGTCAAGTTTTCGAGAGCAGAGCTGATGCTTTCAACCTCTGGCGAGCTGTGGGCGATGCTTGTGTTGTTTACTCTTGGGTTTGGAGCCGCATGAACGAGTTCCCAGATGCGAATATCAAAAAATTGTTTGAAGAATGGGCAAATACTTACGATGTTTTCGCAGATGTCGATGGAGTATCTGTTGATGTCGTTTTAGCAAAGGGACTGTTTCCTGCCGACGAAGAGGATGGAGTGCGCCGAACTCGATGTCTTCATGCAGCGATTTTGGCTCATAAGCGAGCCATACATGCCTCATCTCACGATACACACGCCCAGGCAGTTGCTTATTATAACCTCGGTTGGGTTGAGCATCGTGCTCATGTCTGTTTGGCACCTAGTTTGAAGAAGAAATCTACCAGATATCAGAAAGCCGCAGTGCGATGTTTCAAAAGAGCTATCGAATTAGAAGCAGGCAACTCAGAGTTCTGGAACGCGTTGGGTATAGTTACCAGTGATCTAAACCCAAAGGTTGCACAGCATTCTTTTGTTCGAAGTCTCTACTTGAATGAGAGAAGTGCCCAGACATGGACTAATTTAGGATCATTATATTTACAACAGAATGATCACCAACTTGCCAATGATGCCTTCACAAGAGCCCAATCTACTGATCCGGATTACTCGCATGCTTGGATTGGACAGGGACTTCTTGCTCTCATGTTGGGCGATGCGAAAGAAGCCAATCTCCTTTTTACTCATGCTATGGAGATCTCTGGATCGTCTTCTTTAATCACGCATCGGCAATACTCACAGTCAACTTTTGATCAAGTTCTGGCCGCGAAGAATATTACCAATGTAGCAGACTTGGTTCAGCCTCTGTTTGTTCTGAACCAAGTGCAATCTATGGCTCCTGATGATCTTGTCTCAAAGCATCTCTCGTCACTTTTTTCCGAGCGTGCACACGATATTTCCTCAGCTGTAACATCCTTGACCACGATTTGTGGAGCAGCTGAAGCCGATTACGAAATTACAGAATCGCCAGAATCATTGTCTCGATTTGCTTTGGCCAAAGCAGATCTCGCTCGGTCTCAATTGGCAAATCAACAGTATGAGGAAGCTGTAGAAAGTGGAGACCTCGCTTTACAACTCTGTGATGAAGATAGCGGCAATGAGCTTTCTGCAGAAGATCGTCAGAAATGTAGACTATCGGCTCATCTCACTGTCGGCCTAGCCCATTACTACCTGAAAAATCTCGACACAGCTCTTGAATATTTTGAGCCCGCTCTCAAAGAATCCAAAGGAAACCCTGATGCAGTATGCGTCCTTGCTCAAGTTTTGTGGGCTCATGGCACCGAATCATCCCGCTCCAGAGCACAAGATATACTCTATGAATGTGTGGAGTCTCATCCCAATCACGTACAATCAGTGTTACTTCTCGGAATTATAGCTCTATTCAATTCAGATACCGAAGGCGTTGAAGCAGTAACTGCGGAATTACAAACTCTCCGCACTGATAGAGTTATCACGGCTGCAGAACAAGCACGTGTTGGGGAAGTTCTTCGTTCAATTGCTGCATTTTCCGAAGAGGATTCGCAGATTCAAGTAATGAGCGAGGTCCAGAAAGATGTGATTCTTTACCCAGGTTCAACCCATGGTTGGTCGAGATTGGCAAATGCAACTGGCGATATAAAGGCAGCTGAGATGGCAGTACTGACGGCGAAGAAATCCGTCCCTCCACGTGGAGTCTTGGAAGCTGAGGATTTATCAACTGCGTATGCCGGTACTGGGAAGGTCGGTGACGCTCAGAGGGGTATTATGGTCGCACCGTGGAAGAAGGATGCGTGGGATGCTTTCAGTAATGGTATCTCTGCATAGTACGCTATGTCTCAAGTCGATAATAGCATGATTAATGATCAATTCAACGTCATCGCATGGACGCAAAAAAGTAGCTTTCTATGTATGGCATACTATCTCATGTATCAAATATTGTATTCTCTGAGGCGCATCACGAGTAGGAACCACTGCTTACGTCTAAAACCAAATGTGTACTCATTAGCGCAGCAATAATCTGTATTTGATAACGAGTAGTGCCTTGCAATTAATCCACTTTTAGACCTCATCTACAGAGACCACTGTTTCCTCATGGTCACGCAATGTTTGCTTTTTTGGCTAATAGTCTTTACCCTGCTCTTGGTATTTAGACCTCTTACCGATCTTGATACCGTCTACCAAATTCCCTCCCAATCTTAATAACTGTAGGATATCTGAACATTCGAAGCACCGAAACCAGTCCGGGAGATCCATTGATTTAGATCCACAACACATAGATTATATCATGCAAAATTCTAATATTAATTAGCCGAATGTCAATCTCTGGCCTCAATCGTAGGAGGTGTATAAACATAAATCGATTTTTGAAAATCGCTCGGGATCTGATATTTGGCATCATGTAAAGTCTAGCAATATCTAAATTGATTTAATTTTCAACTTTCACTTCGAGGACAAATCTGTATTATAAATTCAAACATTGGGCGAGAAAATAATGCTTTAAATCTGAGATCGAAAAGGGACACAAATACACTTTGCACACAACGTAAGAGATTGCAAACTTTTATCTGAGTTGTGAAGGAATAGATGGTTACCAACTTACATGCTACATTCAATGTCAACTTGCCAGGTTTCGTTACGACCTTGCGAACAAAATGTCTCGAAGTTTATATATGTCACGGCAATTCATAGACTGATCTCTAATCTTGATATGAGTTTCTTCAATTACTCCATCATTCCTATTTGGAATTCCATCTCTAGAAAATATCGTGCCTAAGCCTCTCGAAGAATCTCGAGTACAGCTGGTGTTCAGCATACTCGAAATGAGAATCCCCTTACAATACCTCTCTTTGTCTAGGCCTGTAGATAAAAAAAGCCGCAGCACCCACGATCACCGAGCTCATTATCACAAGCATGCCCATTAACCACGGAAGCGACATCGGAATAAGGTGGACAGGATCTTGATCAGCATCCGCAATCGTAGAATTACCCGTTCCATTCCCATGTGCCGCGGCGTAAGCGGTAGCCCATGCTTGGTAGTTGTCTGTCGTGATGGTAGTCAACGCACTATCCCCGTCCACAGTCGTGATAGTAGTGGTTCCGAAGACGCTTTTGAGATCGGCTTCTAGTGCGACGGTGTATTTAGATATTTGGACGGAGTTGTAGGAACTGTAGTAGTCATTGGATAATTTCCAGGAAGCTGAAAGCGCAGAATAAGAGGGGTCTGGGAGGCCATTCGAGAGCGTCGAGGTGGGAGCATTACCTGGTCCATCGAGACTTGGTGTTGGAAGAGGTGGCTCTCGACGATATACGAAAACTGCAGCGGTAGGGCTTGTGGTAGGCGAGAAAACTAGATCTTGTGTGGTGGGTCCAGGCTCAGTGTGCGAGATTGTTTCGAGAGATGAGAGAGCTGTATGTGGTTTTATGTCCCCAAGGATCAGCGAAGAATATTCACAGATTACTTGGTTATCAGAGACGAAGGCCGTGGGAGTGGAAAGGTAGTGTTGGAAGTCCGTGTTGTTGGTAGGTCTGTGAAGTATTAGTTCGTGGGATCATTCATCGAGTGAGTATCACCACCCATGGTGTGGGTGAACAAATAGATTGAGAGAAATGGCTAAGAACATACTTAAAACACCAATCACTTCTAGTAGTGTCGGCCTGTATACTGATTTGGTCCCATTGAACTGGCCCAAAGTCCCACTTACTTCCTCCTTGTGTTTCAATTGCGAAGAGTATCTAAAGATGGTTAGTCTATTTCGGAAGATCATGAAGGAGTAGCAAAACCAGCTGCTTACCTTATTAAACGTGCCTTGGCCACCAGGGGTTGCTGTTGATCATCCTCGTTAGCAACTCTACTTCTGGGGCATTGGCTTTTGATAGCGAATGAGCCTGTAATGAGTGACTTACAATGCGCTTGAGGATCGAATGAAGACTCTGCAGTAAATGACGTCTCGCCAGCTTGAATGCCAGACTGACCCCTCTCAACCTTCCATGTAACATTATATACTCCGGTATTTGCACTCATCAGTTGGTACTTTGTGGTGATGCGATCTCCTGGATATACTGTATATTCATCAGCTCCACTATCTGCGTAGAAATACTGGGATAAGTATTGAACTTACCCTGCTGAGCTTTATCAGCTTGCCAATCTTCGGGTCTGCATATTTTATGCAAGTCAGCTTGGTCACTTCAATTATTTCCACCGACTTCGGATAAAGACTGAACTTTGTGTAGAAAGATGTGACAAATACATACGTGCAACAAAATTCCAATCCAATGTAAAACCACTCTCCGATGTTTCCTTGGTTTGCAACTACAGTTTGCATAATGCCTTGATTGTTTTGAAGTGCAGGCCATACTGCTTGAACGTTGCCTGGAATAACTAGTGCGTTGGAAGAGCCAGAAACCACTTGAATACTTTGGAACTTTGACTTGTCAGCTTACTATCAAACAAGTGGCTTAGTAGAGTAGAAGTGACCATCTTACAGTTGTTATTGTTGCATTTGGATCAAAAGTAAGATAAAAGAAATTTGCGTTGATATCAGTTGGAGTTGTAGAAGCTGCAAGTCCACTCAAGAGACCCCAGACCAATATGAAAATTAACATAATCATGGTCTGAAATTGAGCCAATGACTCTCGAAAAACGATAAGCATAACAAGAGTTTGAGTTAAACAAAGCTTAGAGGAGCAGTTTCGTTGTTATTGGAGTTTATCAGAGAATGAATAGTGTTTATTTGTTGAGTTGAATTTGATGAAAAGCCAGAAGGAAACGACAAAATGATTGCAAGAATGACAGTAAAAAGTTTGATACAATGTAAATTCAAAAGCCAGAGAGAAAGCTGAGATGTGTGAAGATATGACTGATATTTTATTATGACTGGATAACTGCTAGGTAAACACCGGAGAAAGATAGTTCCGAAATGGCCAGACGAAGCTATTCACTACTCGAGCAAGGATGTTTGATAGATGTGACTTTCTTTATGAGAAATTCTACACTAAGCACAAACCACAGCGTGCTAGGAGCAAACTAAAATCATCCATCATTAAATCTCCTCCCCGTGGAAATCATGGTTCTCCATACATGGAAAGCTGAGCTCTTGAATCTCCTTCTCATAGCTACAGGAATTGTAGACCCCTCTTACCAAAAGGAAAATTCAAAATATGGTGGATTCTGCCACAAAGAGACGCTTCTGAATAGTTGTTGCTGGAGAGGACAGTATGTATCTATGTTCTGATGATGAAATTATACAATGGGTTTGGGACCATAGGATGAGAGAACAGAGGTCTGGACTCTGCTGCAATGTGAAACAAAATACCCAAAATCATTTTTCTATGACGAAAAGAATCTCTCTTGAAATCAACAAATAACAAAATCTTTTTCCCAGAGCATGACTATGAGTCGTGACAGGGTGGAAGAACCAGAGAGCATCACTCTGACTTCTCTTGAGGAAAAGCTTGCATGGACACTAACCATGATACTCTTGTAGTCTTTATCACTCATCATAGCATCACTTAATACACAATGTTTGTGATATTGAGAATGGAAAATGTTGCTTCAACATCTTCAGGGTCAAAAGGTTATCCTCATAACGTACTTGAAGTTTGCAGGTTGATCTCTTCCAAGTCAAATGTAACATGACAAGAAGTTTTTCACTCATACCATGAGGCCTTTGCGTAGCAAGTCCTTTTGCATTGGCAAAGAAATACATCGAGTTAGATATTGTGTCAAATCCGTGAGTTTTTGATTTGAACTTGCATACCTCCCAGTAAGAAAATGTATACGTAGCTTACGATAATCTTCACAGCGTTTGATGTCTCTCGAGACTAGATAGTAGTAAACTAAGTATTATAAATTCTTTCTTGCAGCTACCCATTGTAATGCAACATCTAGAGTGTATCTAAGGTAGAATTAAGGTTCATCGGCGTCGGCCATCTCGCTTCCTGGTTCGGCTGATTTTACATGGTCGCTCTTGCCGAAATGCAACATCATACCGACGTGCAGATTGATACCTATCGACTTCAATTTAGGCATCACCTCATCAATACTTCCATGAAACTTTGGACTCGTCACTAGATTATATGCCTTTTATACCGTCTACCTCAAGAATATTACTTTTTCTAATTTAGTCACACTTTTGAGATCTTCTTAAATGACAAATGCTCGGCTTTTACAATGAGATCGACGAATCAAAAGGGGATCCGCATAGGCGAAGCTTCATCACCAGACCCTACAAAGTTACTCTTTTATCGCCTCCCTAAACATACAAGATGTCGCGTTTGAAATATGCTCTCGTATTATTGAATTTCAAACACGTATCACATAATTATCGCGAAATGGGATTCAGAAATTTGCAAACGACTATCAATGGTGGGAACAACTACCTCCGTGACTTGCCAAGTTGGAGTGTAAACATATTCGTGCTCTACTCATACTCATACTCACATTGTGCTCGTTTAAATTGACGAATTGACCAACCACCTTTACCCAGACACACCTAATTCAAGAATGCTAAAGGTCTCGGCATACCCCACATATCACAAGGTAAAAATCTCCACGCGCCCTGATGTGTACGACAATACCAATAATGAACAAGATATCTTGCAAACCCCGGTACTTCTGGGAAAACGTATTTTCCATTCTCATACGTGCTATCTGACAGACCCAGTATCAGTGGCAATGCTGTATCCTGTCTTTGCTTAGTCTTGCACACGTAAGATCATATTGCGGGGTAATACCAACATTTGGTTGATCGCAACCTGCAGCCTCGCATTCTTTGAATATCTTCATGATCCCCTCGCTCTTGTAGGTTTGCAGTGCTAGCAATGTCGAAATTTCTGATTTTAGATGATTCCGTAGGGCATCTGCAAACCCGTCGATCAACGAGCGTACCTTGGTGGCGCTGAATTCAGATGGCGAGATCTTCTCCGAGTAATCAGCAAGTTCGTGAAGTCCGGGTTCGAAAATTGCATGTTGCGCAACGTTGGCGCTCATGCAGCCGGGCTTGTCGGTAAAACTCTCAAGCTGAGGGAACACGAGCTCTTCCTCGACGTCGTGGTGATGCTTCACAAAAGAGCACCAGGCTTTGACGAAGAACAAGAAATCTTTAACATCTTCTGTCGCTTTCACGTGGGGCGCTTGCAAATAGATACAGTTGATGCCTCTGATTATACAATTATGTAAATGAGCCATTTCGTTTGCGGAGTGGATTGCGGCATGTTTTTTCTATTGATATCAACAGCCAATCTTCCATTTCATGGGTGGATAGCTACTGACTGTATCTTGAGTATTCCCTGGTGTCTCCAAAAGCTCCCAGGGGCCATCTGCCCATGAATTTTGGGTAGACATCATCGAGTTGATTTTTGAGAAGAAAGGTTAGAAATGATTATCGAGGCAAGATATAGCCTCTTAAATGGACACGATTACTTATCAGCAACAAACAAAATTGCATCACCAAGAGCTAGAACGTGGATGTACTAATCTCTGACTGGCAGTATGCGAGTGCGCGGCAAGGTGCATTCATTGGCTTTAGAAAATAATGATCACATGCGTATTTATCACAGAGAATTCTGTCACATAAGCGTCACAAGAAGACATGAAATTAAATCTATTGCCATTCGGTTAAATCACGATTTAAAAAAACACCCCTAAAGCCCAGAAACACAAGACCGCTCCAAGTAGATTACAGATTGCCAACTTTAAGTCACCACAGACACCTTTCTAGAAATTGGCTCCCCATCCCGTTTCTTACTCGCTGCCCTCAATTTCGTCACGCTTTTCTCATCGCAACCTCTGAAAATGCGGTACTCGTGGAGAGAAAGAAAACAATACATGGACAGGATATCCCTGAATATACATGTAACTGTTTATTCCGAAATGCAGAGTAACTAAAATACCATACAAATTCTGAATCTTCATTTAGAGAAGGAATTCGATACCACATAACACCTTCGATAAGCGAATTCACACGAAACAGGATACCCACTATTCTTTCTACAGAGCGTGAAAAATCCTACGTATCCTAGGTAGAAGAATCCAAAACAGTAGATATTTTGATCCGAAATGCATATATACAAAAGCGAACCCAAACCAGCTGGTTATAATTCATAACGTCAGATCCCACACTCACACCAGCTCGACCCGAAATCAAAGAGCAAAGTTGAGAATCAACATTCAGTCCATCTGACTCTGAGATATCTCATGGGCACCTGCAAGTTTTGATTCCTGGAATATATTGCCCCTCCTTCCACATCCACATCCACCTCTTTCCACATCCATTCCACTCCATTCCCTCCTCTCCACCTCTCCGCAAACATTCCAATCACCAAAACTCCGAATACCAACTAACCAACTACTTTTTCATATCTCTATCTCTCTCATAAATACCTTCATTCTAATCCATCCATGACCATATATCCAGAACCATACATACATAAATCCTCTCTCTCTCCTCTCTCTCCTCTCTCTCCTCTCTCTCCTCTCCTCTCAATCCACTCCACTAACCTCATTCTAAAAAGACTACTCAAACTAAAAAGACATTCTTCCCCAATATCGCTTCGCTAGTCACTAGTTACAAGTCGCTACTCGCAAATCGCTAGACACCATCTAACTTACCTTAACTTATAGACCGACCAATACATAATGACTAATAATTTCTCAAGCACAAAATCAGAGTACACTTCATTCATGTACATGTAAGTAAAATATATTCAAATCCATTTGTTCATTTGGATTTCATCTCATTCAACTCATATTAATCGTCTTCATCTTGATCTTAATCTTTATATCTTCATCTTGTTGTTTTTCATTTCATTTCATTACTTTCAACTACACTCCCCTTTTCCCTTCCCCCTGATTCCCCTTCAAGAGAAAAGATAATCATTTCCTTCCCTCATCTTTATACATCACACCCTAAAGTCATTCCAAATCCAAAAGTGTGTGATGATCCCATCAATTCGATTCGATCCAATCCGAATCGTGTCTATAACGACAGATGTAAGCCCAAACCAAAATTAGGTTATGCTATGTTATGGTAAACCATTTAGGAAATCCATCTATAATCCCTTATCCCACGCTCATTACATCCATCCATGACATTAGAACCCCCTAATTCCCCATCATCTTATCACCACCACCAAAACAACTGAAATAATAAAGAATAATCTCAGAATCTATATTCAGCGAGAGACTTTAAAAAGTAATTCTCATTAAAAAATGAAGAGAATATACATGTATAGCGAGCCCAGCACAAACTTTTCTCTATAAAAACACCCCCTAAGAGAAGAGGTAAAAGCGGCGGTAACTCTAGCGATAGTTGGACTGTTTATTCACACAAAGCGGGCGAATAAATAAAAAAAGTGCCCATGTCCATAATCAACCATGGTAGGTGTATTATGAACAGTAAGAAATGAAGTTGAAATCGAAATGTTTAGCCAGAAATCGCTTGCCATGTCGAAATGACGCAGCAGATCGGCATGGTTCAGTTGATTCCGGCAGTATTATCATTAGTATATACTGTGAGGAACTCGTGTATCCAAATCTTCGAATTGAATGGTCCCGAAAATAGTTAAAAGAGGTATGTATATGTACAAATGTTCGAACTGTCCAGTAATCCAGGGAATGTCGGAAATTGGAAGTCGAATTAGGATAGAAGTCGCTCATGTGGAAACGCCGTAACATGATAATGCCGTAAAATCATCATGAGAAATTCGGTCAACTTGGAGAGTTGAGAGAAATTACTCTTGTCGAGTGCAATATTATTGCAGACGTAAAAAGATCACCTAACAACGACCTCACTGAGCTCACTATCCGAAGCTTGAGATGCCAAGGTATCACCTTCCCATGCTGATGCGTTTTCATCCGTTGGGCTTCTTGATCCAGAAGAAAATGAAGAGGATGACCCCATGGTCCATTCGTCACTGCTATCATGACGGAAATCTTGATCGAGAACTGCAAGTCCATATTCGTAAATGCCGGTGGATGCATCACCTCTCTCAACATAGTCGTAATCCCAACGGAACATCTTGTCTGCTTGGATTCTGGGCAAGAAGTTTGTCTTGGAGATATAGAAAGCAATGGCGGCAAGGAAACCTCCGGCTACGAGATCAACGGCATAATGGTGAGAAAGATACATGGTTGCCCACCACATCCACATGGCGTATCCAATAACAAATGGTCTGAGTTTTGGGAAGCAATGGCTCATGAAAAGTGCTTCCAATACTGCATTGCCAGAATGCAATGATGGAAAGGCTCCAAACACCAAAGGTGATGCGGTAAAGTTCGTGGTGTACATATCAAAACCGAAGAGTAAATCGATTCGTGCAAGACCTGCAGGCGATCCTTCCATGGAATAGTTGGCAGGCGCAAGACCATACAAATTCTCATACCATGGAGGCGAACAAGGGAAGATCAATTGAATGGCAACCCCAATAATGTTCAGGTAACCGAAAGTTCGTGCGAATACTGGTACGGTACCGGGAGGACCGAAAAGGAACATCAAGGCGGCCCAAACAAACGGTCCTCCAAAGTGTAGAATTCCATAGGGCAACCATGCTAGGACATCAAGAACGACATATTGATGTGCTGAGAGAATGTTGCTGATATTTGCGCCATAAAAGATATTTTCGAGAGCAGGTAGAACTTTAACCCAGATATGTGGTCGATATTCGGCAGGAATAAATCTATGAAATCTGTTAGAAACAAAGTGGTCTGGCACGTATTTAATGTTGGAGAGGAGTTTCAGAGTAGTTCCAAGAGAGCGACAGAATGAATCGCAATGTAAATTGAAGGGTGCACGTACCGAGCATTGAAGAAGAAAACCAACCAGGTGAAGATTGGGAGAACTGGCAAGAAGAATTGTCTTGTTACTGGCATCAGCAGTGCAAGCATTAAAAGAGTCGCAGCTCCCGTCTTCATCAGAGGCCCAGGAGCTTGACTGATTGAAAGCGAGAATATTGCGATAATGATCAAGATCAAATATTGACCATCATACACCGACCATCTATGTGACCTTAGAGCTCGCAATGTATCCTTTGGGTTGAAAGACGTCTCAATTGAAGCTATGGACGAAGCTGGAGGTAAATTTGAACGAAACTTGGACCTCAGCCTCCTTCGCATTCTACGAGGTATAGGATTCGGTATCGACGGCCACGAGAAAGGCATCTTGGATTTTGTGAATGTAGGTGAAGTTGTCGAAGAGTAATAATTTGTTTCCGGCATGGCAAATTATGAGGGAGGTAAGGTTATCAAGGGAATGATCAAGTAGAAGTCGACGATGTTTAAACCGTTGGACCTGTTTTTGTTCACACGGTGAGAGTGAGGGTGCGAGTGAGGCGTTTCTACGGGATCGGCGGATACGCGCAAAGGAAGATGGCGGAGTTTAAGAGGAAGGATGCTGATTTTATAATTGACGAAATGTATGATTTATCTCATGAATGATGGATAATGTGTGTTTGTTGATTTTCGTGTATGTGATTTATTGAGAGAGGAAGAGGAAGAGAGGAAGAGAAGAAGAGAAGATGTTATTATCTAATTTTATCAAATCATAAAATTAAAATTGTCGTTGTCGTTGGAGTGAAACGCCAAAGTATAAAAGACTTGGGAAGGGCAGGTAGGACAGGTCAGAGGATGAGAGGTGGAGGCGGAGGGAGGTGTGATGTATAAGAGAAGAATGATTATGATTGATGAGGGAAGAGGCGGATGTATGATGGAAGTGATGGAAGTGATGGAAGTGATGGAAGTGATGGAAGTGATGGAAGTGATGGAAGTGATGGAAGCAACGAAAAATAAGAAAATCGGGTTTAGGAGGATATGGCGCGGTACTAGTCGAGTAGTCCGAATGTACCAAGTAATGAAAAGAAGGTCTTTTTGGGAACTTTTGGGTCTCTTGGGTTGTGAGTGTTGTTAGTTTTGTTAGTTTTGTTAGTCTTCTTAGTCTTCTTAGTCTTCTTAGTCGTCTTCTTATTCTTTTAGTCCCTGGTCCTTTTTTATTTCTTTAGTTTCCCTTCTCTTCCCTTTTCTTTCCCTTTCCCTTGCCCTTCTCTCCCCTCCCCTCCCCTA
>PQXL01000382.1:0-39309 GCA_004916875.1 Botrytis galanthina
TATATATAAATTTTTATTAAATTATATTTTATATTGATAGATATATTAATAGATCTAAAAAGTGATTTTTGGTGTAAAAAGGTGGCCCAAAACAGGGGTGGTCCGAAAGTAGGGTAACCGACTTATCTGGTCAATTCTTCTCGCCCAATTGCTCTAGAATTGTTCTAAGAGTTTCTAATTCGGGTTAGGGCCAATATGTCTCAATACTGGATCTCAATATGTCTACATTCGTAAGCATACGAGCACTTTACATATGCAAAGCTCAAACCTTAAGCATCTAATTGCGGCGGAATGACTATCTCCGCTGCAGAAAAGTTTCTATTCCGCTGTTATCCCGACCCCATTTGCTTATTACCCGGGTTGCGTCACATCACCGACGGGATATAGATAGCCGGGACGTACGACTTTTTGATAACTTTGTACTTCTTCATTTACCGTGTGAAGAAAAAGGAAAGAGCGGCCAGAGTTCGAATACTCAAGACACCTGATTCGGATCAAAAGATATTTCCTGGTGTTGATTTTCTTGCTACTCTTGCAGCTACCTGAAAATTTGTTATGGAAACTCCATTATCACCGTCTTCCTCTTCCGAGATGATGGCAGGTCACGGGTCTCTCAATATCGAGAAGACAAAGTCTGGACCCGAGTACGCCCATCCGAATACTCTCGTTCCTATTCAAAGTAAAATCGAACATTTCAATTCGCGCCCTCGAGAGTACACTTTCATCGCAATAATATGTATGGCTCAACTTATGACGCAAGCCGCATTGGGTCAAGCGATTGCTCCGCTACATATCATTGGATCTAGTTTTGGAGTTACGAATCCTGGACAGCTGAGTATGCTTCTCTATGTTTCGTCTATGTTCCGTCTTATATCTGAATCGTAACTAACATTTCGTGGAAAGGTTGGTTCGCTGCCGCATACTCACTGACGGTCGGTACATTCATTCTTATTGCGGGACGTCTAGGAGATCTCTATGGCCACAAATTGCTCTTTATAAGTGGTTTCTTTTGGTTCGCACTCTGGTCGCTACTAGCTGGTTTTAGCGCTTACTCGGATGCAATCTTTTTCGATGTTGCTCGTGCCCTCCAAGGAATTGGACCGGCTTTTCTTTTGCCGAATGCTTTAGCAATACTTGCTCGTATCTATGAGCCAGGAAGAAAGAAGGAGATGATTTTCAGTCTCTTTGGTGCCACAGCCCCAACGGGCTTTACTCTTGGTGCCACTTTCTCAAGTATCTTTGCGGAGTTTGTCTGGTGGCCTTGGGCTTACTGGGTTACTGCTATGGTATGCGTCCTACTCGCTGTAGTAGGCATCATTGTCATCCCTCACACACCACCTCCACAATTTGATCGTTCAGTTAGCATGTTCAAGCGAGCTGATGGTCTCGGAGCCTTGACTGGAGTTGCAGGATTGGTTCTGGTTAACTTTTCATGGAACCAAGGACCAGTGATTGGTTGGACTACCGTCTATGTCTATGTAATTCTCATCATTGGGGCTCTTGTGCTCGGACTTTTCGCATTTATCGAATCTCGTGCGCTCTACCCATTGGTACCCTTTGGTGCGTTCAATTCTCACACTGGTTATACACTTGCATGTATTGCAGGTGGATGGGCTAGTTTTGGAATCTGGATCTTTTACTTCTGGCAATTATTGGAGGAAATCAGGGGGATCAGTCCACTTCTCGCATCCGCAATGGTCTCGCCTACGACTATTAGTGGACTTTGTGCATCATTGACAACAGGAAAGATTCTTAGCAAGGTTCCAGCTAGTACTGTGATGATGATTGCTATGACTGGTTTTCTCATTGGATCAATTCTGATGGCCACGGTTCCTATCAGTCAAACCTACTGGGCACAAACATTCGTTGCTTGTCTTGTAACTCCTTGGGGAATGTAAGTTCAAACATCATTTTCTCTCTGAACCATTGGAAAACAAATGCTAATAAAATCAGGGATATGTCATTCCCAGCAGCAACGATTCTCTTGAGCAATTCCATGCATAAAGATCATCAAGGACTTGCCGCTTCTCTTGTCAACACTGTTGTCAATTACTCAATCTCAATCGGTTTAGGTATTGCCGGAACTGTAGAAGTTCAGATCAATAATGGCGGAAAGAATCCAAAAGATCTTTTGAAAGGATATCGTGGAGCTCAGTATGTAGGGATTGGACTTGCGGGACTGGGAGTAGCTTGTTCAATTTTGTTTTCGTTGTCGGAGAGGACGAAGAGAGCCAAGGATAGGAAGGAGGAGGGGCGGATAGAGGAACCTTGATTTGTTATGAAGCGATTGATTTGTATAGATACCCTAGAGTTTTTTTCGTTTATAGCTGTTGTCGCTTGAGTAGTAGTAGTAGTAGTAGTAGTAGTAGTAGTAGTAGTAGTAGTAGTAGTAGTAGATTGATCATGTTCTTTCACGAAATAAGAATCCAATGAAGATATAATGATACTTCGTTTGTCAACAATATTTTGATGATATTCAAGGTAGTGGAGTCGGATTGATAATTGAGTTGCACTAACCCCACATCAGTTAGCCAAGATCTAACTCCGACGGGAAAAGTTACTTTTTATCCAACCTCAAATTCCCCCTTCATCATCATATATTGAATCAAAATGTATCCATCAAATAATTCGTCGGCTTCAATACAACTTGTATATACTTCATTACGAGTCAAATTGAAGAGCGATTTCTCGGCTCTCAAATAATGTCAGAATCAATCAATGGGTCATCGCTACAAACCCCACGCGTACCACCATCGGCGCCATTGCCGTCGACGCAATCGAGCAATCCGGATCGTCCAATTCATGGACGTCAACGAGCGAGGAGAGCTTGTCTTCCATGTCGGCAACGGAAGAGAAAATGTGATGTAGAATTTCCCTGTTCAATGTGCACTCGATATGGGTACAATTGTCGATACTCCGATGAACATAATCCGCCAAATTCCAATCTTTCACCTGTACGGACAATTCTCCCAGGTCACAATGAAATGAGGCATGATTTTTCGCCATCAACAACAAACCATACACCTAGACGTCGTAGTATAACAAATGCTCAATCTCCATCAACATCATCACAGGATGTTGTTGACCGCGGTATTCTTGATCCTTTGAGATCACGATACATGAGTCAGCATTCTGCAGTCGCTTTCCCCAGAAGTCTTGGTGTGGAATTTCAATCGGCAAACCCACCACCTCTTCATTCTTTTGCTTGGAATTGTGGAATTAGAGCTGAAGAAGCTGCATCTGCTCATACCAATTTAACTCAATTGGTTTCTTTTGATGAATTTAAGCGGCTTTCCGACATATATGCGGTAACAGTCCATGGACCATTTGGATTCCTAGATTGGCCATATTTTATGAAACGGTGCAATGATTATTGGAATAATCATGGAAGAGATTTGACGTTTGGTGCTGTCGTTGGTGGGGTGGTAGCTCTGGGATCATTTTTTGCATTTCGACTTGGTCATCCTCGGGAATTGGAAATTGTGCAGCATGTAAAAACGGTGCTGGAGGATCCAACATTCAGTCGCCATCCTTCAATTGATCAAATAAATGCATGGATTCTACGGACCCTGTATCTTCGATCAACTACCAGACCTCATGTTTCGTGGCTTGCTAGCTGTGTCACTTTGCATTTAGCTGAAGCTACAGGTTTACACCAAGAAGTCCACTCGGTACTACTGACTACGGAAGGAGATACCCAAGCAAGGCGGATGGATCAAGCAGAGATAGAAAGAGCTAGAAAAACTTTCTGGATGGCTTGGTCTGTTCATACGATTATTTCGTATGAATATGGAAGATCTGCGGTAATTCTCAACAGTATAACATGCAAGCCAGTGAAGGATACTATGGGTGATAGTACAGTTTTCCACATTAAGATTGCTCAACTGATCCCTCGCGACAATATGGTCGTCAGTTCCATAACACATAAAGAGGAACTAATAAACGGGTTGAAAGAATTGGCACAGATTCCGGACGTACATCCATTTCTATCACTCTCCAAAGCAGATGTATGTTTTTGTTTCTATAGAAGGTTAAGGCTCATGAAACAAGGACTGGAGAAAGAAGCAATCCAAGCTATCATAGATATAGGAAACAAAGGTGCCGAAGCAGCAGATACATTTGCCCGTAATGGTCACCCTTGGTGGAATATCCTATCAACTACCTTCCAATACTTTTGTGTCCTTCTCGCAATCGATACCTCGGAAAGTTTGTCAAACGTTTCGTGGGTTCTAAATATATTCGAGAACATCGTAAGGATAGTAGATACGCATTTAGCACACGAAGCGTTCGACACTGCAAAGGTTTTGCTCAGAGACAGCATGGCGAAAAAGAAGAGGGACTTGGGATTTTTGGAGAACGCGGATGGACAGCATGGACCGGAAGTAGAAAGACAGGTCGATATTAATTGGGATGCATTGTTGGACCCAACATTCCCGGATGCGCTGATGAGTGAGGACTTTTCGATATATAATAGTTGATGTAAAGATTTCGATTGAGGGTGGGATCTGGTACGTGGGTGGCGTTGGCTGGAGACTTCTCAAGATTCGAGGATTCGTATCCTATGCGCGTGGTACAGCTCTGACATGTCGATTCTGTGAACTCAGATACATTAGTATATGTACATGTGGATTATTCAGCAGGAAAATGGGCTTGGGAATGAGCTTTAGTTCCTGGTTTGGAAGAATTGAATACATTAGCACGTGTGTGTGTCGAGTATGATTTCAATACTAGAGTGAATGGATATGATCAATCCAAACGAGGGCCTTGGTGAAATTGATTTTACCTTGGTATGCCTTACAGGTTTGGTATTTACACAGGGGTCCTCGAAAAACAGGTTTCCACTCCAAAGTATCTATTGTAAGTTCTTTGTTTCAGATCTCAAGTTCCAAATCTGATATGCTAATGCAAGAACCCAGATTCACCCTCTAAAGACTTTTTGAGAGTAAAAATCCTTGAAGTTGGAGTTGAAGTTGTGAGCTTTTACAAATCCGGACAAAGTCTGATCATATAAGTCCCCCAAAAATTCACTCTAAAATCTCGGGTATTGACTGCTTTCTCATGAGACATCACATCATTCCATCAGGTTTTGATCAACTAAAGATTCTATTTGTCTTCTATTACGTTTTATTGTTTCATGCTATTCTTTTCTAGTACTAGTTTGATTAATCTTTCAAAGGTCATTTGGTACTGGAGCACTTCCATATTGATTGCAAATTATCTAGAGTCACAAGGCAATACTTAATACTTCGCAACTTCCAGTCTTCCATTCCCCCACCCTACCCCACCAACTCTTGTTAGTTGCTTATTTGCAGTGGTATCTTCTACCTTTACCATTACCTTGCACATACTTTCTGCTTCTCAACAACTCCTACACGCAGTTCAGATTTTCAACATTGCCTTCCTAAAGTTCGATTTCTGCAACTTGCTGTCTATTCTTCCATCTACCCCACCTTGTCTGCCTTTAGCAGCAATCCTCCATCAACTCTCCAAGCCTCCGCTCAATCTGCCATCCTCTGGACACCGTTCCTGGAGTTGCGAGTCAGTCTGGGCTATCAGGCTATTTTGTTCTTCGTCGACAATCCTTTTCGCATGAAACTGCGACAATTATCGAACGCCGTCGTTGATTAGTCAATCTGGGACTACCAGTTAACTTCATACTCTTCCTTCTTGTACCACTCTTCGTGGAAAACTTTGACGTCATCTCTGAGAGTTAGTCTACAGCTGCTAGGTAAATTGTTGTTCTTTCAATAACCATCTTCTTGAGATACTTTGCGGCATCCTTCTAACGTCTTTATCAAATAGTTGGCTTCGGGCTATTCGTCAACCCTTCCCCTTCTTCGATAATAACCTTGCCGCAACCGTCGACGTCGTTCTTGAGTATTTGTCTGGAGTCACCAATAAACACTCTCCTCATTCGACGAAGTCTTGCGGTAAGTCATTCTCGACATTTAGTTTGGAGCTACCAATTAATTTTGTCCTCGTTCAGCAATCATCCTCTTACGATACTTCGCGACAACCTTGATCATCGTCGGTTATCTACCTAGTCTAGAGCCACTACTTGACACTTTGTTCATTCAATAACTATCTTATTACGAAGTGACGCCGCGACCTTCGAACGTCGCTCTTGAGTTAATCTCGAGTTATTGGTTAGTCTTCTCCTGTTTGATAACCCTCCTCCCACAAAATTTTGCAGCAGATCAATTTTCTTAAAACAATCTATCACAGCACATCATAATTCTCTTTGAAACTTGCTGTGCGATTATCTGACTTATCTATTTCAATAGTATACAAGGAGATAGCATAGCTGTACTTCGTGTACTTTCCACAGCCTCCTCCTCGATCCTCCCACGACATCCTCGAGCTTATCCAACTCTTTTTCGTCATTCCTTGCTTTCTATTGCGCGATGATAGCGATTACGACCACTTACACTTAAATTTACATTCAAAAATCTTCAAGTAGTCCTCAGCGGAACAAAGTCACACCACCACGATGTCGAACCAGCCGGAGAAGGAAGAGTCTCCTTTCCAACCTCTACCCCCACTCCCCCAAGTTCCGGAATGGGGTATAATGTTGCCTGAAAGTTCTCCTCCGGACTCAATTGGTCGTCCTTTAAGCTTCCCTACATCTTATGTGAGAGGCGGTCGTTCTGTTGCTCATGATCGTTCTCCGGCCTCTGGTATTGTTGCACCTAACATGGTGGTCTCTGATCGTGCTGAATCCGCTCGTGGTCGTTCAGCCTCTGGACTATTACGGGCAGGAGGTTCTCTTCATCGTCGTCCACGCGCCTCGCATGATCAATATGATATGACCAGATATCACGCTATTCATAACAATGCTCGCACATTTCACCCCGTCAATAGCGGTACCATGATGAACAATGGTCCTGCCGGCAATCCTCCTCCAAACAACTCTGACTTCGTAAACGGTGCCCGTGGTCACAGTGCTCATCATACCGTTCGTTCCCAGGACTTGGAATGGAGCCCAGCTTTCACGACGGATCAAGCTTACCCTCATTCAACCGCAATGCGACGTCAACTAGTTGCTTCTCCTGCTCCCGCTCTTGCTCCTGTTACAGCTAGTGGAACCGTTCGAGCTACTAGCATGACTGCAGCTCCAGCTCCAGTTCCAGCTCCTCCAAGTGTTCGAGCTGTTCCAGCCTCTAGTTCTACTCGTTCTCGCACCCAAAAGCAAACTTCCGCAGCCATCCAAAAAATTGTGAAGAAGCCGACTGCGAAGAAGCCAACTGCGAAGAAATCAACTGCGAAGAGGCCATCGAAAGATCGAAGCAGCTTCTGTATCCCCCGCATCAGCATCAAGGAGTCCGAACTTGCAATTATTCGTGCTGGTTACGGCACTCTTTTGCCACGCAAGGAAGCCTTTAAAAAGGCTCCTCCGGGAGCTTCTGCAAACATCGAGATCACGTTTGGTGAATGGGAACGTCTTTGTGTTATCAGAGATAATGGTGCTGAAATGCGCCAGGCTTACTACAATAACCCTAAACCAAAAGAAATCAAGAAGGCGATGTTCGAGGCGAGTGAGCGCTATGAGAAAACTTACGAGAAGCAAAGAGCAAACGCCAGAAGCAAGGGTTATCCAGAAGCTATGCCCTTAGCAAATAGATTCCCTGTTGTTGCCCTCGCTGCTGCTGCTGCTTCATCTGCTGCCCTCGCTGTTGCTCCAATTGTTGCTGCTAATGCTGCAGCGTCTACTGAAGATCAAGAAATGGCCGATAGCGATTCCGTCTCGCCTGAAAGTAGCTTCTATGGTGAGAGCGAGGATGAGGATATGGAGGAGGAATAGAGTGCTAGAGTTGCTTCCTGTCTGTACGGGGTGGAGACTAGGGCTGATATCTGGCAATCACCATGGTGATGCGCACATTGTACAATAGTAACTTGGCTTGTCATGCCAATGATATTATCAGGAAACTTAAGCGACTGCTCCTAATAGTGCTCCCTTATATGCAAGTACTAGGAGTAGGGACGAGCTAAAGGGTTGGATATGGGGTATGGGGATAGAGATGAAGTAGGGGTACTGAATGCAGCTGGTTCTATACAGTATGATAATGTGGATGAAATGCATCGAGCCGTAGAGCAATTGAATAATTTTCCTTACTGATTGACTTGTTTTTGGCTTCCTGTGAACCTTAGTTTGTTTAATTGTACGATTTCTGTATATCTATCATGTGCTTGCTGTGTGTTACACGATTGGCCTGTATCTACTTCATATACGGCGATTATTATATATATCCAACTCGTCTTAGAGTTCCTTTGTCTTGAGTTACACTTATTATTAGTCAGCACGTCTACTCGATACTCGTTCGCTCCAAGCACGTGATATTCGCGTGGGACAATGGCCCAAATGTAAATTCTGCAGTCATTGTTTAGCGAGAGATTAGTCTAGAGATTTATCTCAACCGATAAAACTGGAGGATATTCAGTTTTTCAACTAGTTAAAATGAAGTAATTATATCCATCTACGATTAGCTCTTTTGTTTTCTAATCTATTCTTACTATATCGAAATTCTTATCTTAAGAAGATAAGACTAGTAAATTGACTAATTCTGAGACGATTCCTATAGTTCTTAAATTCGCAGCTACATAAAGTTAATTCTTTCTTTTCTACTAATACTATACTATAGCTGGAATATCTCGTTTTGATTATAGGAGAGAAGAGAGTAGAAGATTAAGAAACTTCTCGATTAATATACTATTTTTATTAGTGAGAATTCAAGATAATAGTCTTAAGAGATGATTTTATTATTATTATTGATGTTAGACAGATAGCTAAGGTATAAGAGGGGTGAGTAGTTATTCTTTTGATTTAGATTAGATTATTAGAGAGCTTTAGATCGAGGTTTTAGAGATTAGAGTAGAGATTAATAGATAGAATGAGTTGAGTGTTTTAGGATATATTGAGCTGACTTTAATTTGATCAGAGAGTGGGATTGATGATTTATTATTGAAATAATAGTTAAAATCTTGAGTTATATACCTATTTTGGTAGAGTATAATAATATGCTTATAGTAGATTTTACGGTAAATTACTCTCGTGGCACTAAAATTGTTATAAATTTACTCTCATATCATTTAGATTCTAGCCCCTTATAGCTAGGAATCTATATATGGAATCTAATGTTAGGAGCTAGAATCTAGCTTTCAATTATAGAATCTACTCTATCAAACTTAGATTCTAGCTTTCTAATATGAATGCTAGCTTTATAATATAGATTCTAGCTTTCGAATTTTATGAATTCTAATTTTAAAAATCATTGATTCTAGCTTAAAAACTATAGAGTTTAGCTATTATAAAGTCTAAGTAGCGCGAGAGTAAATAAATTTACTTTGGCATTAGAGTAATTTACCGTAGGTTTTATATAATTATTACTATTATTTTACATATAGCTTATCTTCTTGAGAAAATATACTATTCAAAGTCAGAAATTATATAATAAGTAGATGTTCATAACGAAATATTCATAACTATTTAGTATGTGAGTACTTAGTATGTTTATCTTAGCTAAATCTAAGCTAGGCTGAGCTGAGCGAGATTGGAGAGATTTCTTATAAATTCTTACTCTTTTCAAATTTCTTAGCTTGATTTGTTAATTGTAATCTAAGATACTCTTACTCACTCAGAGTTAAGAAGCAGAACACTTGAATATAAGTAATAGTAGCTATATAGATTAAAGAGTTCTTAGTTAGATTTTTGCGATTGCAACGACTATTACATATCTATGTGATTACTTACTGATTATACGAACCTCGATTCCAGATCAGCTTGAATTAAGCATTCTTTCATTTTAAAAAAGATCAAGACATTCTGCTTTTCTCTCCTAGTTTATTCGATCTTTATCGATCCGCTCTAGCGTGTAATCGTACTAATTACGAAATAGAATTATAAAGGAGCGAAGCTGTCAAGCTTACGTGATGTCAAGCATCACCAAAGTGGATCTCATACCAGTACAGGAATTCTCTGGATTCTCTTTCGGTGTTTTACAGAACTTTTTCTACTGCTACTTGAATCCACCAGTGGGTACACGGATTGACGACACACTTTATTATTTTTGAAATTTTTAATAAATTCATTTTCAATTGTTTGATATCAAAACTTATAATTTGATTGTTTCAAATTGGATGAATGATTATAACAACTTTCAAGATATTCGATATAATATATCGAGAGATTTTGACAATTCCGTTTGTGTAGTGTCCCGTCAATCCGTGCACCCACTGGTGATCCCAGTTTTTCGTTTACACTATCGCGGAAATTTAGCGCAAGCATGCGTAACTCAATATTATAATATTTTCTTATAAGCATACCACCCCTCTTGTTTTTCCATCTCTACTCACTATACCTCAAACATCATACTAGTACACAGCGTCACGAACAACAGCGGAAGGATTTCAAAGTCTAAATCGCAAAGTCAAAAAATAAGCGTAAATTCCGATATATAAAGCAAGTCGAGCTTAAGTATGCTAAGCAATGAGGACCGGAGTAGATTTGACTGATTAAGACTCTATGGTGAATAAGTATACAATAGAAAGTACTAGGTGAGGGTGAATGAAACAAAGAGTAAAAGAAGCATGCTCTCTTATCCCAACGCGAACCTGTAGAGATCCAAAAAGTTTATACACATCTAGCGAGTTTACAGAGATTATATATCCCCAAGTTGTAGGCATTATACACAAAACACATATTTCACATCATGACCAAACCTTTTCTCTGTCTGAAATCGGTTCTAGGTCTAGAACCTGTAAATCCCTTCTTGACTTTCGTATTTTCTTTAGCCGAGTTTTCGTTCGCGTAAGTCTCGATATCTAGTAAAGGGCAATTATAATGTATTGATATCCAGCTGAACTTGTTTCGACGATATTAAAACCACTCGAAACCAAATCTTGAAGATCGAGGGTCTTTCTTGATTTTTTCATACACTCTAAGACACCAGGTAGGGGTTCTGGCACACATGATGTGGATTAATGTGCTCCGGTCACTTCAAATTATTCATCAATTGAGAATTGCCGGGATTGCATTCAACATGTAACATAAGCGAAGAGGTAAATCCACATGCCAGAGGGTCTCCCAAAGACCCGAACGACACCCAGATTGCTTAAAACCCACCCAGCTATTGACATCATAAAAATATCGACGTATAAACTTTTAATATCATCTCATGTCACGTCAATATAAGATCTTGATATCAACGATCTCTTCAAGACAGAGAGTTTGAGCATCGTTTAAAAATTGAGAATATCATCCCATC
The DNA here is from genome assembly GCA_004916875.1 of Botrytis galanthina. Classification (NCBI taxonomy): domain Eukaryota; kingdom Fungi; phylum Ascomycota; class Leotiomycetes; order Helotiales; family Sclerotiniaceae; genus Botrytis; species Botrytis galanthina. The sequence goes on from PQXL01000382.1 coordinate 11,262, forward strand.
ATTCGGTTCACACTTAGATTTACATTCCAATATTTACATAATCGGACTAATCGTAAATCAATAAAAACTCGTTTGTTATACAAGCACCTATTTTTATGTCTTTTTTCTCATCAACCGTCATATCGTATTTCCATTCCTACTAGCTGTCGATCAAGAAATCATCATAATTTCTTCTCATCTTTGCGAAATGTTCAATCGACTCACCGCGAATCAAATATATACTTTCTGGGTCTTTGGAATGTTATGGTGAATAATGATGGATTTTCTTTTCAAAGAAGGAGAAGGATGGTAACATTATTTGGTTATTGAGCTGTAGAGATTCCATTCAATACAGATTTCAGCTTCTTGAATCTGACATGTCGAAAATTTATATACTCTGTACGTGACTTTTAGATTGACAGTTGGAGACTTTCGCTAGGTATTTGTATAGATGTTACCCAAAGAGAACTAGACAAGACGCACTGAGTATGAGGGTTACAATAGTTTAGATAGAATTTCCGATATCCAGTCAAGTCGTATTCTCGAGCATGTCTAACAAGAAAGTGGATTCCCAGATGAGGAGAGCAGATACAGAAACTCCCCAATATCAAATCTACAAACTGCTACATCAACATTTACAAATACATTCAACCACACAAAAGAATTAACAACCTTTTCAACTCAACTAGGTATCTCCAGATATCTGCAACACCGAATTGATCCTACTGGAGTAAGATCAATTCTAGACATGCAACAAAACCTTACAGGCGGTAGTTCAGGTGACCTGAGAGATTCTATTGGTTGATGAGTTGATTGTTAATTCATGGGCCTGAATTCTGGAAATCTGAGAACCTTAAAGAGGGTAGGTAAGGAGATTCTATCAGTGCTTGGTGGGTAGCTGTTGTCATCTTATACTATATTATGAATCTTGAATCGTCTGATTCGAGGTATTGTGTAATGAATGCGTTGAGGAAGTGTGACGACTCGGTATACGGGATATTGCGGTTTTGTGACTTGAGAATATGCTTCCAAGGAGTAAGAAGGTAGGATTGAATAAGGGTTTTGTTTATAGTAAATACAATACCGCGGTCTATACTCATATTTATCGTGCTTGTATCTGATGTCCAATTATTCAATATTCCTGCTAGGAAAGCTTCATCTGACACTCTACGAGAACTACTTTCACATACAACACACGTGTCAACAGGAACAATCGTCCCATACATCAAGATCTATTGCACTTCTATTATACCCAGATCATCAGGAACATCTTATTCTACACAATACGTATAAGTTCCATGGGTTTCCTATTCTCCACCTGCACCGATTCATCCATCTCAAGCTCAGGGATGAGAGAAGGTCCAACAAATTTGTATTCTCCATTTCCACAAGGACGAAGTATCAGAGGCTGCTCAACACCAGGTATAATAGCGACCTTATCATTGACTTGCACAGCGGGCGACGACCCAGGCTCATTCTTCCCGTATGCGCCGATTCCAAAATAGCCCTTGGAAGTTGCGAAGATGTTGCGCCCTTGGCCTGTAAGTTGATCATTGTGATCTCTTCGTAATGTATCATCCTGGATAGCTCTATCATAACGCTCAAAGCGCAAGGCCGCTTTTCCTCTCAACGTAGAAAGTAAGATCCCTCTCCAAGTATTGGAGCTTTCATCCTTGCTAGTGCTTCTCTCCCATTCCCGTAACAAGATGCGGCCCATCCAACCCTCATATTGCTCCACAGGATCAAATGCAGCTGTCAGTGTCCCAAAAACTAATCGAAAAAGTACCTTCTTGAGTCTGCTAAGTTTTATTTCAGCGTCATTCATTTCCGCCACTTTGCTATCCGCCCGGACGGTGAAGTGAATGTCAAGAGGTGTCTTTTCGAAATTCTCGGAGGAGAAATTTGGGTATGCAATTGTGACAGTGTTAAAAATAAGACCCCATGCTAAAAGAGTATCGCCACTAATCACTGCCTTATGAGGAGTGTTAAAGTCCTTGAGCTCATTCAACTTGCTCCCATTGAGATGATCTTGATGGCGCCAAAAGCCAAGCATCCAAACCCAAGACGGTAGCATCAATTTGCTGTCATCTCCTCGCACGGAATGGTTGTAGGTAAGATACTCTAGGCTTTTGTGGCCTATTTTCACTACAGCTTCTGTTGCTGCGCGGAAAATTTCCTCTGATTTATTCACGTACCCTAAGTTCGAAAATGGCGCGCGTGTTTCCTCACCAAACAATTCAAGAGTCCCAAACACACGATCTCTTTCATCTGAAGCATGGACAAACGTAGACGCCAAGAGCATTTCAAAAAAGTCTTCTTGTGACAGCGGTGCTTCTTCTTGTATTTGTCTCCTCAAAATAATGTTAGTTAGAATTACAGTCCTTGGGGTTTTTTCCTCATCTTTAAATTTCCAAAGTCGGAAGCAACGGAATAGAATCGATGAAATACCAGAGAAGGTGTTCCATGGCATCTCTACACGGCCACAGAGAATTGTAACCTGGTTAGCGGGCGGGAGGCATGTTTCTTGGATTGTCCAAAGACGCATGAAAAATGTTCGAGCGGAAAAGGTATTTATGATGTCAACAAAAGCAGGGTGCTTGGAAAGGTCCTTGAGCATAAGTCCAGGGCAAACTACCGTAGATCCATATTCTTCTTTGTTTTTCTCATTCACATTGACTTTGAACTTATCCACCTGGTCGCCTAGTGGTGCCATAAGATCCCATACTTCCTGTGAACGAGCCAGTTCTTCCCCCAGCCATACAATAACCCTAGATGCGTTCTTATAAATGCTTCCCATGAGAGGTACTTGATGAGATCGCTCATTCAAGTCATCTTGATTGATACAAATCGCATCAATCCAGAATAGAGTTTTCCCTGTGATATTCAATCGGATTGAGTCCGGATTGAGATCTGGAGCAAGTCCTTGAAATTTGCGAAGTCTTTTCAAAACTTTGATGAGATTCTCAGTCACCTTGAGTGTTGCATTGTCGCAAATGATCTCGAAATCTCTAGTTCGCGCTCCCCATTCATAGCTTAATGCAATGCACTGAGGCATTTGCGATAGGCTTTTGTGAACGAGGCGGACTTGAATAGGCGCCGAGGCTGTACCAGGGATCAGCTCAAGCATTCTAATCTCGTGGGGAGGTTCGATGGCTTCATATTGGAATTTTTCCACTGTCTTAAGTTGAATGAAAGGAGGAATATTGAAGACAGCAGTACTCTATCGGATTGTATGTTTGTATATCAAGATGAACAATGCTTGGTGGTAGAGTCATCAGCCAATAGATCTACCTGAGAGCTCTTAGAGATAAGGAATAATCTGATTCTCATGATCACTACTCGTCGGTTATTTAACAATCCTTGTTAACCGCCCAAAGATGATTGGTAGCACCGTGTAGCGACTGAGGCTCTGATATAAGCCAACATCACTACTTTCTGACCCCGTGTTTTGGGCCACCGTTTTACACCAAAGATAGCTATTTTAGCCTAGCTCTCTTTTCCCTCCGCTCTCCGCTCTCCGCTCTCCGCTCTCCGCTCTCCACTCTCCGCTCTCCACTCTCTTCCCATTCCACAAACAACACCCTCAACCCGCCTCATCACACTAACAATAAACCACTCATCTCACTAATCTCACACCACACTTCACTTCACCCTACACCACCCCTCACCCCTCACCCAACCAACGAGCCCTCTACAGACCTGACACCCACCATCAAATCTCACTCATGATTCAAAAACCCCATCTCCAAATTCTTACGGAAAACATTTCTCATTATTAATTAATCTCTAAAACACTAGATGTCCCTAGCTCTTCTACTAACACCACAAGTAAGCCAGTAAAGAAACTGGGAATCCATCTTCACGTTCTTCCACTCACCCACCTACTATCCCTCTTCAAACTGTCATCTGCCATCTATCAAGCAAGTCAAATGCGAGCAAGCTATCATAAATTTTGTTCCCCTTTACGCCAAAAAGCTGATGCAAAATCAAATGTAATGCCAAATACTTAAATCATCAAGCAAGAAACTTTAGTTTCAGCTGAAACCCAGAAGAGTTACCCCTCGCAATGAAAAAAGCAGTGAGCAATTTCTTCATTTTTCCCCCACTCCGTCTTGAACCACCCAACTCCACATCAAACTCCTCTAATTTCCTCTGAACAAAAATTGCATGTCCTCTGGCGTTAAATTCTCCATCGCACTCTCATCAGCATTAATCGTACTATGAATCATGTTTGCCTTCTTTTCTTGCAACAAAACCATTCTACTCTCCACACTATCTTCAATACATAATCTGGTGATACTGCATGGTCTAGCTTGTCCAATTCGATGACATCTATCCGCACTTTGCCACTCTGCAGCTGGATTCCACCATGGATCGACAATAAAGACTTTGTTGGCTTCAGTGAGGTTTAGTGCGACACCACCGGCTTTGAGGGAAACGAGGAAGCATTCGACATTGACGTCGGTCATGAAGTGATTGATGGAAGCTTGTCGTTGAGCAGGCGTCATTGAACCATCAAGCATAACAGTTGTGATACCTGCACGACGAAGACGCCATTCGACGAGTTGAAGCATAGTAGTAAATTGGGAGAAGATAATTGACTTGCTGGATGAGTTTTTAGATCGAAGTTGGTAAAGATCATGAACCAAAGCTTCAATCTTTGAAGATGATGTCCAATTTTCCATCTTGATTCGATTGATGATGGAGGATTTTTTGACCTGTACTTCATCTTGTTCAATTTCTGGTTGTTCAAGATCAATGGCCAACGGGATATGACACTGAGGACAATCAGGAGATTCTATCAAGTTAGTGATGAAAAATTGAGAGGCTAAGAAATAACTTACCAGAAGATCTCAAGTAGTTCTTGGCACATTCTCGACAGAAATCATGGCGACAAGCAGATTTAATAGCTTCCTCTGCAGTCTCATCACAAATACAACAAACTAGAATATTTTGACCACCTTCACCATTCTTCTTCAAGATCAGATCAGGATGATCAGCAACTTGACGCATCTGCATGATAAGACCAAAGATGTTGGCATAGTTGTTAAGCAAGACACCTTGAGCAACATATGTTTCGAACTTTCGAGCACCATTATTCATGATACTGCCAGCGAAATCATTCTCTTCTTCACCGAAGAATTGTCTGTCAACATAGATTTCCTTTGCAGGAAGCTCCATTGCAGATGAATGATCCCGCTTGACACGACGAAGCATAAATCTATCAGTCAAGATTCGAAGCTTTCGGAATGCTTCCTTTCCAGGGCCATTGTTGCCGAACTTTTGTATAGGATTGAGAAGTTCTTGGTTGAAAACGGAGACATGTTGCATACCACTGTGATTGCAACCAGTACAGCGATTTTCACTGTTCATATCCCATTCCAAAGTCGAACAAGGGCATTGTTTACAAAAATAACACGCGAAAGGTCGAATATCGAGGAATCGAACGAGTGAGAAGAATTCACCGATACGATTTTGCAGAGGTGTCCCAGACAAGCACCATTTGTGGTTTGCCTTAAGAGCAAAGCATGCTTTAGCAGAACCAGAGGTACGTTGCTAAATGTGTTAGTATAAGAAAACTAGAATGGGGTATTAGGTCTTACCTTAATACTGTGTGCTTCGTCAAGAATAACCCGATGAAACTTGATCTGATGGATTGGGCTCTTCTCTTTATGAATTCCGTCCTTGCGCTTGAAGCCTTTCTCTTGTTTCCGATACATAGACTCCAGACTGTTGTATGACATAAGAATTACATTGTACTTTTGCAATTGTTGAACGGTGATACCCTTTGTTTTGGCATTGCTACCATGAAATACAAAAGTTTTCAAAGTACCATCTGTATAATCGGCAATCTCCTGCTGCCATTGCATGAGCGCAACGGGTGGTATCAAAACAAGTGAAGGCTCCTTGGCAGGAAAATCAGACATAATCAAAGATACAGCTTGGATTGTCTTTCCCATGCCCATCTCATCTCCTAATAAACCTCCACCCCAAGCCGTCTTTTCCATTGCTCTCATCCATCCAACGCCTTGAAGTTGGAAAGGTTTGAGTTCACGATTGATGTTTGTTGGTTGTTCGATTTTGCAGTCTCCAATCTTTGGTAAATCCTCCAATTCTTTCCACATTGTGTGTAATTCAGGATGTTGCTGCTCCAACCGCTGACGTTCCTTACGGCTACGTCTAGTACCTCTGTCTTCTAAGTTATTAATAATTTGACGAGCCTGACGCGCATTACGCACACGGGAAGCTGCAGGCTGAGCACCAGCAGCAATCGGACCTTCTTCGTCAGAAGTATCAGTTCCAATCATAGAATCATCGTCTGTGTCGAATGTGTCTGAATCCGAAACAGGAGAAGGAAGATCTGTAAGAGTAGAACTGGCATTGGATCCCACAGTGTCCTCTGTCTTGAGTTTGGGAATGGGTGGTTGGGTTTCTTGTTTGATCGTACTCTTACGTGCTGACGATGACTTGAGACTGTTTTGGAAACTTTCAGAATGTTTGTGAATAGCCTTTGAAAATTTGCTTGAACTTCGTGGAGCGGAAGACAAATTTATGGGCGCATCCGAATCTGAATCAATTACCATGAAATCGTCATCATCATTTGAGTCGTTATATCTTGTACTCTTCCCTCGGTTTGGAGTTCGAAAGCTGACAGCATTGGAAGTACGCGAGATTTCAACTTTGGGCTCAACTTTTGCCTTCTTAGACACATGTGAAACCTCACGATCAACAAATTCATCATCTTCATCGTCCTCACTGAAATCCGCATCAAATGTCAACTTAACCGGTTGGACGTTGCGTGAAGTTCTTCGTAAGGAAGTTGAAGATTCGGCTACCAGTGGTGCACTTGATTTCTTGTATTCTTGTTCTTGAAGCTGGCGAGCAAGTTGAGCATCTGGTGTATTGTCATCGTCGACTTCGTCATCCTCAGAGTCGGCGTATCTTCTTTTATTAGGATTGAGAGAGTACATGCTGTTTTGAAGTGCGCGAGCTCGATCAATTGCGTTCAACGAGGAAGCACTTTGGACTGGATTTGTGGTTTGAGCCCGGCCTCTACGTGTAGACCCTGTTGTATTTGAAGGCTGCACAGGAACTTTGGTAGAAGCGGGAGTTGCAACACCACTTGTCTCTGGAGTAGAATAGTCACTTCCATCATTGTAGTCGTTACTGGTTGAAACTGTGGATAGAGATTGGCGAGATTCTGCAAGTATTCCTTTCCCTTTCTGATGTGTCTTGGTTGCACTTAGGTATTCGCCAATTAAGGAAGGGGATGGAAGATCCGACAAAGAGCCGTCATCATCGCTATCCGCAATGACCTTGGAATTTTTTGGATCGGTTTCTGGTTGAGGTGCAGGAGAGGAAAGTTCATCAAGCTCAAGATTGGAAACCTGTCGTTTGACGGCTAGTCCAAAAGGTTAATAGAAGGTACAAAGTATATTGGAGGGATCTGGAGATATAAGAGGAGCTTACCAGATAATCGAGAGCTTGTTCGACTACTTCTAGCGCTACTCGTATTTCCGGAGTCTGCGAATTTTCTTGGTCTTCCTCTTGCTTTCCCGGTTGGCGCCATTATAAATTAAAATTCACCCAACGGAGGGACGATAGAAAAGAGACCGAGAGGATGTGAAGACGATGGAGGGGTCGGTGGATAAGGAACAAACTTCGATGAAAGAAATAGCAACAATTCGATTGCCCCGATAGGTTGTCGTCCGCAGCTCAAAGGGATCATGCAGGTACGACGAAGGATTGGATATGGTGTGGAGGGCGAATGGTGAAAATGGCTTCGAGTTGAGCTTGACCTCCAGATGTTCGCATGGAACTTATCGAATCCAAAGGTCGATTGATATCATCAAGCCGCCTTATCGTGATAATGCGACCAAAACGCCCGAATTCCAACACCTAGAAAGATAGAAGAATGCAAGAAAGAGGAAAGTGACTGGTATTATCAAAGAAACGTTTATGAAGTTATTCACAATCTTCCTTGAAGTTTCAAGGGAACGACAAAGTAACGGGTAATGGGTTATTGGTTATTTGTTATTGGATGGTGGGTTGAAAGAGTTTTGAATTGTATGGAAGATGAATCAGACTCAGATTCCGACTGCACCAAACTGCACCAAATTGCCACCTCCTGGATAAAAAAATTGACGGAACGTCATTCGTCAGATAAAGATGAAAGACGCGATTCGAACACCAAAGTCCACGTTATCACGTGAGTAATCAGGCAGCAGTGGACATTTGATGGCATTTGATTGGTGAAGATGGAGATTTTGATTGATTAGATAATCTTGATAAGCATTTTCAAAGTATTTTACTGGGTCTTGCTGGGGTCATGCTGGGGTCATGCTAGATCTGGCATGTCATCGCCATCACGGTCTGTGTGTTGATAAAACCACTTAACGCGGCATTTCAGATGAGATGGATGTGAGGCAAAAAGGGAAAAAGAAAGGAAAGAAAGGAAAGAAATGAAACGAAACGAAGCGATGAGATGAAAGAAAAATAATTGAAGCTATTCACATTTTGGTTCCTTAAATTCACTCTACACATTCAATACTACACTTCACTCACCACAACAAAAGACAATTCTCAGACCGAATTCTTCTTCAAAGAATAAAGTTGCGACACAATTCCCCGAATTTCTTCATTTCAAGACACCATAGATTATTTGGACGGAAAGAAGACCAGCACGCAAAGACTGCCATTGGTATGCTTCGGATTATCCGGAATTGACGAGACTTCATACTAGAAACAACAGACACAACATGTATGCCATTTTCATTACAATCATTCATATCATCGTTGCTAAATTATGAAAACGTAGGAATCCTCCTCCACCACCCCCTCCACCTGGAGGTCCCAATGCTCAACCAGCTCCCAGAAGATCAATTCGGGGACCGTAAGACTTCAACTCAACTCCGAACTTTCTCGTATGCTAATAAATCATAGTCAATCCGCATTGACCGATTTCCTGGCTGTAAGTAATGGATTCATCCTGCCCAGTCATGACCCACACTCACTGATCATTTGCGCAGGCTCATAATATCGATGCCAATCAAATTCGTCAAGATGCAAATGCTCGTCGAGCTGCTGCACTCGCTTCACAACAAACCGTCGAAGGCAATGGAGATGACGAAGGAGAGGGAGAAGATGAACCAGTATCTGCGCCTGCTACACGCACCCGTTCCCGCCGAAACGAAAGTGAGGCACAAAAGAATAAGAGAAAGAAGGAAGAAGAAGTATGGCTACGATGAGCTCTGGATCGAACCAAAAGCTAACAAACATACAGAAAGCAGTTGCCAAAATCAAGGCCTCTAAAAGATTCCAACGCCAAAGAGCCTTTGGATCAGATGATGATATGACCGATGAAGATGAAGCTGCACTTCGACTGTTCAATGAAAGCATGGCACCTTTACCCGATCAAATGGAAAATTGTGTACTTTGCGAAAAGAGATTCACCGTTACAGCATACAGTCGAGCTGGCCCGGATGGAGGACTTCTTTGCCCACAATGTACAAAAGAACTCAACAAGGAAGAAGGACAAGCAAAAAAGAAGAGAAAATCTCAAGCTGGAGCACAGAGAAGAAAGATTCAAAGTAATCTCCTAGATGGTGTATATCCAGGCGCCAAAGATTTAATGACCTTGTGCATCGAAACTTTAGCCAAAAATGTCGACATGGCCGATGACTTGGGAGATTTACCGGAACCACTCATGGATAAATTGTCAGCTATACTTTCCAAGAGGCGTCTTTTACGCTCCAATACTTTGAATTTATTTCTTCAAAATGGTCGTGAAGTCATCACCATCTATGAAGGAGCATACTTGAACTCAGATGACTATATTCGAATATTCCAAGTCGTACCGAGTGTCAAATCATTACGCATTCGATCTGGTATTCAATTCAAAGACAAAGTAATGGAACATCTTTTGGCATCTACTGTCAAACTTGAGCACCTGAGTTTGTCTGGTAGTAATCTTATAAGCGATGAAAATTGGAACCGTTACTTCACGGAGAAAGGTTCACACCTCAAATCTTTCAAGGTTTACTATACAGATGGTCAATTTGGTGATGATCAAATAGATGTGATCACCAAAACATGCCCTCAATTGACTCGTCTTAAAATTACTCATAACCAAAAAGTCACTGATGAGGGTATTGCACATATTTCACGTATCTCTACTCTTGAACATCTCGGTTTGGAAATCCAAAAAAGCAAAGCCTCAGAACCATATGTTCAGATTCTTGACAGTATCGGACCTCAATTACAAACTCTCTCTCTTGGTCAAGTCCATGAAATCAACGATTCTGTCTTGAACGCTATTCATGACAATTGCCAGAACTTAAACAAACTGCGCATCACAGACAACAGTGTCTTGACAGATGCAGGTTTCGCAAACCTTTTCACAAATTGGTTAAATCCTCCTCTTTCCTTCATCGATCTATCTAAGAACCGTCATATCGACGCTTCCGTCCCCCGCGATAATCCTGATAGTATTGGTCTCTGTTCCCTCGGTTTCGAAGCCCTAATGGCACATTCAGGCCTTACTCTGCGTTATCTTGATATCAATTCTTGTAGACATATTTCTCTCCCGAGTTTCGAAAAGGCATTTTCACTCGAGAAGGAATATCCGGAATTGGAAGAGATGAATATTAGTTTCTGCCAGGAAGTAAATGATTTCGTGGTTGGAAGTATCTTTAAGACTTGTCCGAAATTGAAGAAATTGATTATTTTTGGAGACTTCAAGGTTAGGGATGTGAGGGTTCCGAAGGGCAGAATTCTTATTGGTATGCCTAATGCGATGGGGATGCAAATTGAGGGGACGGCGGATGGAGGTGATGGGATGAGTGCTTGGTGAGGGGAGAGGAAGTAAAGTGGAGGGATTAGGATGGGACACTGGAGATTGAATGGATGGTTGGTTAGCTAGCTGTCTGGGATCCGATTTGTGACTACTGGAGTAAGGGAAGTGCTGGATACATTAAATTTGATGCGAGATGTGTGACTGATGGTACTTGCGAGCACTTTATGCGTGGATGGATATATGCATGGTGTTTATGGATGGCGAAACTACTTGTGTAGTCCCATGAGGAATTACATACCCAGTAGGTAGATTAGCATGTTAATGTCGTGGCGATGATTCTTTCAATTTTTTTAAATGGAATTTCCTTTACATGCTACATGAGTGAGATTGTATGTGATGAGATTACCTAGTATCTAATTGAGGGGCGAAATCTTGTTTGGGGTGTGGAAATGAGGATAAGTCGGGTTTGGACTTGGATTTAGACGCATGGTTTGGGTATAGGATGCTGTGGTGTGGTGTGGTGTGGTGGTTTCTGTTGATTTTTGAAGTTTGTGGGGTGTGGAATTGGGATTGGGATTGAGATTGGGATTGGGATTGGGATTGAGGAGGTATTGAGGAGGTATTGAGGAGGTAGATGAGAGATGGAATAGAGGTGAAGGAGGGACGGGCGAGGGGTAGAGAGAAGAAGAGAAGATAGATGGAGATAGATGAGAGATGGGAAATGAAGAGGGAAATGGAATGAAGATGAAGATGGATCGAGTTGGGGAATATAGAGAATATATCTATCGTATATAGAGAATGTGATTTTAAGGAGAGGTTGAACGGAGACGTAGGGTAGATGAATGGACGAGGATTGGTATCGAGGCTGGGGGTCAGGATAGATGTCGAAAGAAAGAGGAGGGAATATGTAAGATCTTACCTGCTTGTCTGGAGGGGTTTGATGTGATATTCTGGGTATGTGCTTGTGTTTCAGCGGAGGGAGAGGAATGGAAATGATAAGGGGGGAAAGAGTCGAGAGGAGAAATTGGAGGATGGGAATCTACATGGACGTTTAGCTGAGAGATGAAACTGTTTGCGAAATTCTGGTCAGGAGATACCTAGTGATAGGTCAGGAGATCTTCTGATAAGTACCTTCAGCTATCGAACGATGTTTCTGGAGTAGGGCTGCATGCAAGAAGATAGTATCACGGGTCAAGTTGAATGTATAAGAATGTGCGATCTTTGGGTATCTTTTCATTCTATTTCTTCTCCACGACTTAGCTGCGAGGTACTATTTTTTCGATCATGCTTTTGATGCGTCATGTCATTTTCCTCCTGTCCGCTCTTGATTTTCCGGAACCTTATATAGACATAGACCGTACCACATACCGTCCTGTCGCTTCATTTCCTGTACTTTCCTCCTCGGATTTCTCCATCTATAACTCCGATTTTCGTTCCGTTTAGCAATCCAGCGTGCTTATGTTCATCCGATCTTACCCAGCCCATCAGATCCACAACTTCTAAGTCTCAAATCTCATATCCCAATTCCTGACTCACACCCAAATTCCCATCTTCAATCATCCACCATCTAAACCAAATGTCCTGGCAACAAGAAATTTCCAATCCCTTCCTTGACACGATACTCATGTCCACAATTCGCACAAACTAAACTTCCCTCGTCGATTTCTGTTTCCAGAAGAAGTGTATGGAGTTCCTTCATCATTTTCTCGTCCTCTTGAAGGGTTTCGGGAGTAGGTGGTGTGGGAGGGAGAGCGGGGAATGAGAGCTAGATTACTCTATTAGCATCTTTTCTCTTTCCTGATGTATTTCGTCTTGGAATAATTGCTTGACCTGGGCGCGAAACAAATATCATAGATGGGCAAAGGAGGGGCAATAACCCAAAGAAGAGGGCGAGGAAGAAAAAACATACCTCAGAAGCAATAACACAAAGCGCCTTCCAATCAATCCGCGGTAGAATATTGAGGAGTAAAGCAGTGTTTAATGGTATATCGTTACTAACAAGGGAACATTCTTTTGGATGGAGAGGAAACGATGCGCTGGTTGATTTGCACGCTTTCACGGCGCAGGTGAGGAAATTGAGAGTTAGGAGTTTCATTTTTTTTCGGAGGTGCGCGGCGCGCGATGTGGTGAATTGGTGGAGGATTCGTATGTGAGGGAGTTATGTGCCGATTGATGTCTGTGGTTGTGTGTACTCAGTATTTGAGGATTGGTGGATGGTGGTGGAGGGATGGAAGCTTGAAGTTGTGTTATGCAAGTGTGGTGGTGTTGAGTAAGAGGAAATTATTTTTTTGCGTTCGCGGGGGAGATAAGATTAGATTAGATTGACGCTAAAGGTAGTGGCTTGGCATGGAGTTTGACTTCACTTCATGGATGTTGTGTTTTTCCAAAACAGTGTTTGATTGAGCCGAGTTCTTTTCCATGAAGGCTTTTTTTCTTTTAGTTGTGAGCTGATGTGGTTTCCTTCAATTGGTTTTCGATATGTTAGATGCATGCATGTAATGCGTCATTAGTAGATGGTTGTAGTTTGTTGTAGGGGGGGTGTAGAATAGGGTAGTATTATGATAGGACGAGGCTTGTTGGACGAATAGGAAGCTGGGATGCAAGAAAACACTCTGAGGGCTGTAGCCGTTGGTGTTATGGAAGTCAAGGATAGTTTCTGGATGAACAACTGACCTGGATTGAAAAATAGAGAGGCTGCACAGCGGGATCTCTTGACTGCTCTTTCGAAAAGACATTCAAAACGCTATTGATGCTAAGCTCTCTTGGATAGAAGGTATAGGGCAGGAGTTAATTTCAAAAGCGCAAGAAAATCAGTTGCAGTCATTTCGTATTTGTTATGTATGCCTGAGATTCTTCGTACAACGTTCCGAATAACGAAGTATGGTCTTGATCCGAATCGAACATGGCATTGTTTGGCTGTGTCTTCCATTATATCTTGCGATTCTAAAGAAAAACTGGGTAAGTATTTGTGAGAATATCGCTCGCATTCATCTGGCCATCCTGCACCTGCTGTACGATCCTCCCTCGCTCAAATCCCTGTTGGTGAACTCGACTGAGCTCTCGTTATTTTCATTTTACATAAAATTTCGGTTAAATTTGACCTCAACGGCGGTTCGAAAATTTCAATTACGCATGTATGTCTGCATCTGGCTTTTGCAAGGTTGATTTTGTCGATACATCAAATCATCAAGAGGTAGAAAACCAATCTAATAATGCTACGAGACGAATTGAAGGCGTGAACCTTATAGCAATCACAAAACCCGACAACTCAGAAGAATCTCGGCAAATCAGAGCCTCGATTTGCTGAACAGGCCTTTAACCATGCCTGACGACATTTGGCGTCAGTTCCGGGGATCATATCCACTCAAGATTATCGGTTCGCGTAGCCCGAAGTGGATTTCAAGGCTTCTACAGGGGGCTTCAGCTGTAGTCGTCGAGCCTTAGAGATGCCTGCAAGTCCTCCAACTTGCTTGTATACAGAACTAGGTATCTTTTGCAGACTGAAGTAAGTTTAGTGTCAATGTGTGATGCATTAATGTAGTGCTAAGCCACCGGAAAATTTGTCTCCAATCGTCTGTCAAATTTTGCTTCCGTGTTTGATAAATATCACTGTCTGGTACATGGAAGAAGGTTTTTTGTGTGAAAATAACATTCTGTTTCCATCATTCTTCCCTGTCAACTTTAGAAAAGCGACTGAGTTGAACAATCCGTTGTTTGTGCTTTTATTACCATGACATCTTCAGGCAGCTCGGAGAATGAGGGGCTAACCGAGCTCCTCAAAGAGACGTTGAAGGAGTTACGAAATATCTCCTCAGAGCTGGGTAAACAAAGCAAGGCAATTCAAGCTATGGCCAAAACCCAATTTCAACCTCTATCACCTGCCGCTGAACAGCCGATAGACAATAACACGACCAAGAGCAGGCCCCCGATAAGCGCTTCACCTCCAGCAGAGCAAATTGAGCGCCTTGAAGATAGCCATCATACAGAGGAGAGAGATTTTTGGGGTGATGTCGATGAAAGTTTTTTCTCGGAGAAGATCCCTCGAGATTACCTGGAATTTGCAAGTACCCTGATTCACAATGAATGCCTGCTTCTTTCGCAGCTCTATGTGCAATGCTGATAATTTTATTCATTCATTCTAGATCAAAAATGAGCTATACTACAATAATAGTAAGCAATCGATTTCGAAAGATGAGCCACAGGGCACTACTACGTCGCACGCTGGTTCTGTAGCTCCCTGGTCTTCATCAGCAGATGAAAGTGGGATCACTGCTTCTTCAGCTGCGGAAGAAGCCCCGGATATCCCAGCCGCACAACCAACCAAAAGACTAAGTAATCCTTCAAAATTAAACAATGCTCCACAGACTGCAGCTGCTCAGTCATTCAAGAGATCAACTCATTCCTCAACGATGAACAGTACCCTGGATATCCCTAACATACAATCCTTGAGTAAACCAAGTGCGTTCCCAGCTAAGAACAATTCCCAGCCAGCATCTGCTGCTCAATCAGCAAGAGAGCCAAGAGTTTCCGCATCAACTGAAAGCTCAATGCAACTGGGGACTTATAGAGAATTACAGACTTGGAATTGGTTCAACAAATTACCCTCTGATAATCGGCTTAATCTGGACTTTGAATCTTTTTATGGTCTCTTCTCTATGAGGAACAGATTTCGAGATTGTGGATTTTCAATCATGATCAGGGATTGGATCCACCAAGGATGTCACATTGATTATCAAACGCGGCATTATATCAATAATGACTTGAACTTGAAACCATCACAGATGTTAGCGTTTACCCCTGATGTCGGTTCAGGGAAAATATGTACCTGTGAGGGTACCTGTTGCGACCCATCCCATGTATCCCCAGGTCCTATTGCAGATATTTATTCACGAAGAAAGAAAGCACAGCTCCAGATCCAAAGAAATGCGAGGTTTTATAGACAGTGGAGGAGAATAATGTTAGTGGACCACGAGCTGGAATATGCGAAGTGTAGGGACTGATTTACTTCTTAGACTAATTATGGACATGTCGCGTATATACAAGTCGGTTGAAGATCTAGAAATAAAAGATGTACCGGGGTTTCGTCCTTTAAACGAGACTCTACAGAGGTATCTGTATGACCCAGATCCCGCGATTGCCCAAGAAATGCTTTCATTTCCAATGTTACAGAAAGCATGGAGCTCCCATGGATTGTGCAAACGATTCACTAAACCTGACTATGAAAGAAGTGGAGCAATCTTTCAAATTGCCTTTTATGAGATGATTCAACCACGTGAAAATCGTCACGGTATTTGGAAAACAGGGGAATATCGCAAGGATAACGTTCGAAACTGGGAAAAAGTTTTTGACGACGCGAATAACAGCGAGCTTCTTCTCAGGCGCAGTTGCGTTACGGTTAGTCCATCGTTACCAATATTCTTGCTTCTCATGCTGACCTAACATTTGATTAGATCGTTGGGATCATTAACTATCAACAAATGTGGTCTCCTGAGAACTGGACCATGTTGTTACTAACACCTAGCTCAACAGATATCGGGATAGATATATATGAAGACGGCGAACAAACCGTTGATCGCGAGTTCATAGTAGCGTTTTCAAGCATCATAGACCGCAGTACAAGAGCAGTTGTCCATCATTGGGATATCCTAGCAAATTATTTCGAAAAACTACTTAGTGAGAGCGACACTTTGTTGGAGCCTGAGTTACACGACCTCTTACTTGTGGATGATTCAAAATATTCAAAGTCGAAGAGATATTTTTGGGCTTTGAACATCTTAAAGGAGATTGAATCTGATGTCGCTGCAGTAATTTCACAGCTTGAAGGATTCATAGATTTTTCGGAAAACTCTTTCTTGAAGAAATTCTACCCTTTACCAGAAGGCAAAATAAGTACACAGCGAGAAAAAATCGTGAAAACTGTTTTAGGTGTGCTGAAGGAAGATCTGACCAGGCTACAAAGGCGTTTTAATGACCAACGAGAGCTTACCAAAGATCTCCGAGACGGCGTATGTATCCCCCTAACCTTCGATACTGGGTGCCCTCTGGGATGAATGGACAACTAAAATGATCTAACTTCCTTTAGCTTTTCAACGCTAGTGCAGTCATGGAATCAAGAGCGTCGACAAGACTGGGAGAGAATGTGAGACTACTCACCTTCGTGAGCATATTTTTCCTGCCACTTTCATTTACCATGGTATGTTTCAGATTCCGCAAAAGCCGACCCAGTACTGACCCAAGGATGAGTCTATCTGGAGCATCAATGACAGCGCCTTAGCGCATATCAATATCATGATTGGTGTCGCAGTTGTCTTAGGCATAATAACCTACTTCGTAGTTTTCAACGTCGACAACATCGTCTTCCTTTCAAATCAGTTTATCAAAAAACTAAAAGCCGGCACCATTGAGCATATGAAGAACAATGATGATGACATATGGAAACAGAGAGGTGATGGGCTAACGGAGCCTGCTCTTGCAAATGAGCAGAATGCTACCCCTTCTAGTTGGCGTATTCCTCAGTATGTATGGCTACTGGCTTGGAATTGGATTATTGCAGTTGTGGCTCACATATGGAGTCCCATGAGAAAGTTATCCGAGCGATCGGCCAAAAAGAAGGTGGAACAGACGGAGCAGGGTGTTTGATCTTATTTAGGTTAATCTGTGGAAGTATCAAAGTTGTAGATTTGATTGAGATCTGTTTTGATCCGATATTCATGTGTAATATATATCAACCAGATCAAATGAAACACATTCCAGAATTCCCGATATCCATACATTTGATAAAACCACCTTCATCACGCGCGTTATTAGAGATAATGCTAGATACTTTCACGTGACCGTATGAAATCTCCACGGGTTATTGATGCGGGGGTGGGGTACACCTACATAGGTACAGGTACCACGTTCACCTCACCTGAAAATTCCAAGCCTGTCGTCTTCAATTCACACATAGTGACAAGAACAAACCTAGAAATTCTTCTGAAATTAGAATTCGAACATGGCTCCACAAACTACGGACTGGGCAGTCGAGATAGCCAAAGGTCAGATGGCCAAAACTAAAGACGAATACGAAGAAATGAGCAACCAGATGTCACGCATGGGCTTGAAGGGTGCTTATAATCCAGCAAATGTCTATCCTGGATCTCGTTTCACTCCGAGCTCGAAGCCGACACCAGAAGAAGTTCGTGAGAAGGCTCGACTGTCATCACAGAAGATATTGTCGGATTGGAATACATTGCGAACCATTGTTCAATTACATGCCGATACATTGGAGAGGCGTTGGATAAAAAAGTCGAGAAAGAAACAGAGGGACATGCTCTTGGAAGCTTGGCCCAATATGTCTACTACACATCGTCCTGATTACGAGGCATTTAGACAGGAGTGTACCGGGCGCATACTTATGGGACTCTCGAAATTTCAGGAAGCTTACAAATGGCCTTATATCAACCTGCAAGACCTCAGTAGCAAATCTCTGGTCATTTTCATCACTAGTCGAGGACACAACCCTCCAAGCGCATTTGCTCGTGCGGACCTTAACGCAACACACCTCGGAACTGTTGGGCATTTTATTCCTGAGCCAGCTTTTCTTCCCTTTCATACACTGTTCTTGGATGGTGATAAATTGGAAACATATGGAAGATTAGTTTCATGGGAGGAGGATGATGCTGCTGCTGATCTGATGTTCACAGAAAGACAATTCAGTCCTGGTGACGGTTTGAAAGCATTTGAACTTCAAGAAAAAATATATCCTTTCCTCATCAGATGTTGTGAGCTTATTCTTCACGACTTTACCAAATCGGGTGCTTTGCTTGACGCAAGTATTTCAACAGGTATTGCACCGGATCCAATCGTTGCACCGGAGCCCACTACAGCCGCAGTTACCGAGATACTTCCATCTCTGGCCACAATTTCAGCAGAAGCACCGTATCGTTTACCAGCGAACATCGATTTTGAGCGGCTCCGTGAAATCTTTGCAGCAAGACTTTCAGCAGCTGAAGACTATCTCTTTGATTTGAGAGAGGATCCTGGATTTTTTGCCGACACCATTAACGATTGGAGCGAGCATCGGAACGATGCACTGTTAGACACGAATGGCAACCCACATCCGACTGGACCACACACTCAGGACTTCTGGGGCCGCGTGGTCAGAAATATCATCGGTGACGGATATTCTAGCTACGAAACCTGGTTTCTCCTTCATCGACAAGCTGCTCTATTATGCACATTGATGGAAAAATACAAGGATGAAATTTTGTATAACAAGCAACTTCGCAAGGAATACCTCATTGCCATTTTGAAGCTTAGGGAACTGTAAGGATCCATCTCTTTCGTAACGTACACAATCTCGAAGCTAATTATTTTGAAGTCTCAAGATCAGTGCCGAAGCACCGATCAACTATCTCCAGAATATCCAGTCCTCGCCACCTCTCCGACATCACTTTACACGTGCTCCGCAAGCTCCTGGTACCATCAACATGCACATTATGCCCAAAGATGAGAGAAGTCCATTCTTTCACAAACCATGGGGCCTTTTGTTGATTTTGTGGGACCGAGAAAAACGAGATTTATTTGGATTGACAAATGTCATTGACGCATTCGAACAACTGATGCAGGACCCAGAAGAAAGCAAGAATATATCTTCATATATTGCCGATCGATTCTCAGATCTAGCCATATTATCTCGAGCTCTTTATGAAGTGGAGAATTATCAGCCTTGGGCTGCGACTTTTGACGACGAGTACAACGTAAGAATCTCCTTCAATTTTCCCAGCCCCTGTCATAGTCCAAACTGCAGTGCATATGTTTTCGAGAAAGAAGGGATTCTCACACATTAAAGACTCACTTGCAACTTACCTGATGAGACTATAGATCCCACAGCTGTCCTTTGATTTTCCAAAGTTAGGTCACAAGCTTACTATTGACTTGCAGAACAACCACCAGGGAGAAGTGCTCAGAATCACAATGACAGATTTTGTTTTCAACAAGGATTATCTCGAGTATATGGACACTGTTTTGAGAGGTATAGTACCATACTGCATGCCGGGTGATGGCAAATTCAAATATCCTGTCAACAAGAAGCGCACAAAACAAAACACGGAACAGATGATCTTGGCTGAGAAAAATCTCGACTTTTTCTGGGAGAAGTTTGATGCTAACTGGAAAAAACTGACGAGGAAGAACATCGATGCGTGCTTTGGAGGGCATCCGCCAAGAAAGAGAGAAGAAATACAAAGAACTTCAGCATGGGTTGAGCCCTTACCGAGTAAAGCTACAACACAATCTCAAAAAGACACAAGTACTCAAGAATGGGCACATGATGAGGAAAACAACAAAGTTAAGACAAAATCGAAGAAAGCAAAATCCAAGACTAGAGGTTCCACACAGCCGCTCACACAACCTAAGGCTCAACCCGAAGGTTCTGAGCCAGAGCCCAATATCGACCAATCTAAAGTCAAGATCCCTCATCACCTTATGCGAGTGTTCAATACATTATTCTTCCAACCTGGTCAGAACAATACACCCGGCGACGTCCCTTGGGTAGAATTCCTAAAGGCAATGGTAGAAATGGGCTTTGCTGCACAGAAACTGTATGGGAGTGTTTGGCAATTCACACCTGTTTCTAAGGAGGCAGCGGTTATTATTGGAGCAAAAAAAAGCATTCAGTTTCATGAGCCGCATCCGGGTGTCAAGATCAATTTTGTCGTTGCTCGAAGAATGGGAAGACGGTTGATGAGAAGTTTCGGATGGTGGGGCGGTATGTTTGAGGAGGAATAGTGGACTGAACAATTGATTTAGTCGGTCGTGCAGTGTGGGAGGGGGAGTCGGAATCATATTACACTGGAAGTTCACAAAATATGTCTTTTGGACACAATTCATTCTGCCTATCTAACAATAGTATAGAATCGGTCTGATAGGAGTCTGATAAGGGTGCTAGATTAAGAGAGAGGGGGGAACTCTGGTGTAAAACTAAACGTCATCCATAGCGATGTTGGTTGTCAACGGAAAATCATGCTTGACTAGATTAGTATCCGGTAGACAAAGTTAACTCTATGATAAATGTTTTGATAGAATTCCGTTCCGTCTCTTAGTACTCTCCAGTGATCAACCATCATGCTCGAAATAATTGAGACTGACCGACACTCAGCTCTCTCATGTGGAGAAAGTTTTGGTGTCCACCACTACTTCAAATGTTATTACCTAGAGATGAACGTCACTTTAATACTAGGCTCAAGCCCTCCACTCTCATGGACTTTGTTTCTAAAGTATGAGAGAGTACTTGACCCGTTCTTTTCTGATAGGGTTAGGGAATGGTGAAGAATAAGCACATCTTCTAGCTAGACATGAATTTCTTCAAAGTAAATATATGAATGATGATTCTTAAGACCAGCCTGAAGCTTAGGATGTCAGAAGATTTGGTGGATGAAATTTATTCAGACTTTTTCTTATCTAACTCCCAAATTGCATCCGCCAAAAATGCCGGAGCACATCGGAGTTTCAGAGATCCCTAGCAATCTAACCATTTGCAGGACTCTGCGAATCCCTACCATAACTTCTTCATTCATACCCCTCACTTATATTGATATCTCTGCCATGTGTCCCTCTTCGCTCGAAACTCATTGACAGCATGTCTTGTGACACCAGGACTACTATCATAAGTTTCCCAGGTCAAGATCTCGGAATCAACCCGCTTGATCAAGAATTTGCTATCCAATTTGGTCTCCTTATTTTGCTGATCTTCAAATAAGATTTCGTATTCCCTCTTCGGCTTTGCTTTTCCTCCGCCCTTGGCATTGCGTTGCCAGTAGTCCTTTACAGCCCTCGCATCAACATTTTGGATGGCGGCCCAGCTGGGTTCTATTCCGGTGCCCCAATGAACAAGACACTGTGGACCAGTTTCTTGTTTCTCAATGATGTAGATGGTCGAGAATGAAAATTCGATATTTGGAGAGAATGCAACCATGTACAAAGGTGTGCCGTCTGCCTTCACGTCTTTGCGCATAAGTCCTTTGTGACTACGCAGAGCCGATGGAGTTTTACCTTTGCCCTTGTTGGCAGCTGCGATTTGATTTTCGCTCGAGCTTGCAGTAGCGTTTTGATGTTTTTGACCAGGCGCAGGTTTCTGAGGCGCAGGTTTCCGAATCACACGATTTTCCTCTTCTTCTAATCATGAAGTCAGTATTTGTGAGCTCCCAAGAGATGAAGACAAGGGAGAGAACTTACCTTCATCCTCGAGGATGTCTTCTCTTGTCGACATATGTGTAACAGCCTCTTTTGGCACACTTGGCCAAATCAACCACTCAGAGCCCACTCTTTTCTGTCTAGCAGATCTCTCATCTTCGTCTTCATTCTCGTCTCCATCCCACATTTCCAGAGCGCGCAACCAGTCAGACGCTTTGAAAATGGCACACTTTCTCATTTCCTCACATCTACCGTCTAAGGTGTACATCACTAAACCATCCTCGCTTGTCATGACCTCGTTTTCTGCAGCCTCGATATCATCAGTCGCTGTGACATAAACACTGGGAGGATTTCTTCTAGGTCCGTTCGCGGCACCATAATGAAGAGGGAGAAAGCTGCTCGCAGTTTTGCGGCTGAGACTCAGGATATCGTAAGGGCGGAAACCTATCTCCCATGGAGTGAGGGACTCCTGAAATTTGGAAGACTTTCCTCCTGCGACCTGGTCATTGGAGGGATCGTGGACGATGTAGAGAGACTCGGGAACTTTGTTTGGAGGGTGACGGAGGTCGTCCATGACTGTTTGATTGACTCGAATATCTGGAAATTGTGGTTGTATTAACTTGCAGAGGAATGGGGAGAATTCTTGATGATTGCTGGGAGGAAGGAACATGTCGATTTATGTAGGATTGGAGCTGTGCAGGTAGCAATCTAAGAATATTCTAGCAACTATAGCATTGTCTAGTAGAAGTCAGATCTTCGACGATCAATAAAGAATGTACATAGCGAGAACCCTCGATGCTCGTCTCAAGTCAGGCAAAGAAAGAATAAGACTCGAATGTACGGGATGAAGATCCCATTTATCAAAGGTAGAACAAGATCGCAATTAGGAAAGTGAATATTCGAAATTTTACGATAATGGCTCATATAGAAAGATTAAAGCAAATGACCACAGTCATGGTAATGGAAAACAAAAAGATTCAATTCTCATTTCGAATACTCTCGTGGCTTCTTTTGTCAAATAATCTAGACAATTATTTCTTGATTGCGCAAAGAAGGAATTCGATTTATTTAGTAAACACAATGATTTTATCAATGGAAGTCTTTTTTGATCACATTCAAAGGTAATAACTATGAAATAAACTCGTACAATTAAGTTTTGTACAATCTGAGGGTGATTATTGATGCATCATTTTATTCAAGGCTCTTTCTCTTGATCAGTATATGCATGATAATTCTTGCACTCTTCTCACAGCATATTTCATATCAATACGAGCTTCAATTCGTAGACTTCTCTATGGGCTTTACATTGTGACACGTGACATAATTGAAGCTTAACCTCACCCTGCCGTGACATATAACAACTTTTATCATTTCAAAGCTGTTTATTTTGCTCCGCCTCTTTATCCATGATGATCTCAAGCTATGCTAGTATTTATCTCTATCTTTATTTAGAGTACCTCACAATAGTGACGCCGGGAAAAGTTGATGAAGAGAAAGTGACCAATGTGAAAATCACCAAATTAAGAGCATCCAGCCTGAATCTAAAACTTATGTCCGTCAATTAGTTGCAAATTAGATATCTATATCAAAATTAGAAGCAATAAAACTGTGGATTTAAACAATTTTCTACTCAAAAAAAGTTGGGTGTCTTCGAATAGTGCTTGTACAAAAGAGGTAGAAATCCGGATGGGCTGTCGCTAAGGATTCGCCAAACCTCAGTAGTTGAAATAGGGAGCCAATCAAAAAATCAGAATCTTCACTATGGGAGACCATAGACACTAAGATGGTTAAATCTAGTGCACAGACCCACATGTTGATTCAAAAGTAAAGTCTTCCTCCAATCCTCCAATCAATTAGTTGCAGCAGAGGTCCTTACATCGATTTCTGCAACCTTTTGCCGTTTACTTTATCTATCAAACCACTTGCTTTTATTTCAAACCTCAAAGCAAAGATGAATGACATTGAGGAAGCTCAATTCTTGCTCGACCTAGTTCAAGTAAACAAAACCATGGACTGGCCCTCTCCTGAAGGTTGGTTAACCTTTCATTGTCCCCTCAAATGCTGCATCGTCCTCTTCCGCAATGTGTTTGATCAGAGAAATTTTTATTGAGACTAATTAAATTGTGATTATAGCAGAGGAGTATTTTCACTACCAAAACAGATTGGAATATGAGGCGTATAGGCTGAAGAAGCAGAAAATATTGGAAGATGAGGCGCGTAGGCTGGCAAATAAACGCCGCAGAATGGCAAAAATGAGGGCGAGGAGGCAGAGAAGACAAAATTCAAAGAAGTAATAGATTGACGCACACAAGGTAAGAGTATAATCTATTCATTTTCTTGAAGCATCAAAGCCATCTAACCTCTATAAAGATAGAAGTACCCACCCACGATTATCTCCTTTCCCAACCCAATACGACTTCTTAATACCCTTCGGCGTCCTTCTCCTCTGTTTGTCAGCACTGCTGCTTCCAAAACCAACCACATCCTCGATAAATCCCATATCCAACAATCTTCCTACGAATTCAACAACCAAATACCGTTGCAATGTTGATTTGCGGGTGTCTGAACATGAAGTGATGAAAAGGCGAGGAATTAGGAGATTGAGAATCAACTTAAGAGGGAAGATATGCCACAAAGGAAAGGGATTGAGCTAGTGGAATACCTCATACTGTGTGCACAATAAATCTTCATTTAATTGGCCTTGTTCCTTCCTGCGGCTTCATTGTATTTTCTTTGGTCCTCGCTCTTTAGTATTGAAGTTTCAGGAGTGTCTCTACCGGAAGAGCTGCTTTTAATGTAGATGGAAGACTTCAATTACACTGCTTTAACAATCGTTTATTCTTCAATGTGTGTACGTAATAACCGTGAAACAATACCACCGCAACATCGGCTTTTCTACCACCTCGCTCTTGTGGCTTTACATGCGTGTAATGTATCCAAATACTCTGCCACCATTCTCTCGTTCTTATTAGACTAAAGTATCATACGCCAATTGTTTGTATTTCCAATGCAAATTAATCGCAGGCAACTGAAACACAAGAACGAAGCCGTCGGCCCAAACAAAATCGACATCAAACTTTCAATAATACGGCGAGAAACTCAATTCGACAAGAATACTAGTATCCCAAGAGATTTTTTAGATCCGCGCCAGCATAAGAAGAACTTCTCAGTGAGTTCTTCCTGTATCAACGCCAACCTTCGAAGGCTTTCACGCCTCTTGCAAAAGGAATGCCAGCCAGTCCATGCAGCCCTTCAAAAATTAGTCTTCACCAGAATGCTTCCTATAGAAGCTGTCATCTTCAGTTCCTGAAGCATTATATACTACTATGAATACAGATATTGAGACGGATAGACACCGCATATAGATTTTAATCCAGCTTTTCGCAGATAAGGACATCGGAACCAACACTAAAATACGATACAAGACTATGGTCGCGTTAGCACACATAATAGGCCACCATCATTAGAGTACGATCTTGATTTTACTGGTAATATTATGTGCGATAAATATTCACAGCGTCTAGGCACACTTCAATCTAGTCTGGTGACCTCGACAGACTCATCATATCACTGTGAAAGCTTGCTGTAGACAGATCCTGAGTTCTGTCTCTGTCTTAGAAGCACTGGAAACCTTCTAATGCCTCCTTTGGCGCAAAGTTGGCTCAGGAGATGCAAGAGGCTCAAGAATCCATACTAAGAACAAGGCAATCAATACGTGGTAGGTCCGGGGGCAGTGTTTCCTTTCCTTCTTGCCGATACGAGGACCGCATTTCCCTTCTTCTTTCTGAAACCTATTGGAATACTACATGGATTGCCTATCATTTCTACTTTAATTTACATCAAACACACAAGATATCTTCGATATATCGTGAGAACTGGTACTATTGGTTGTGAATTTCTAATTTAGTACCTAGATCTTAATTGTCAAGCAGGAGGTTTATATTTGTTCCACCTGATTTCATTATTAAAACAGCCCATTTATAAAGAAGTATTACTAGTATGTATGAGAATATGAAGAACTGTAGAATCTCGCTTAGATGTTTGTGTCATGTGACTTGACTAGCTCCCTTTGTTGAATGCAACATTAACATAATATAATACTCATTAGAATTTGTATAAATGATAATTGCCTCTTATTTCTTTCACACAAAGCTTCGAATAAGAAAGTTTTATTCCCTTGAGATGTTGTTATACTTTTCAGAATTCAATATTAAGAAATACAGACTTTCGAACACGAATGAAAGGATAATACTAGATTAATAATGAAATATCGCTAGAAAGTAGAATAAGTCAACTGAAGTTCTACTTGAAATTTCTTTAGACTTAATAAGTTGCTATTTAAGCTTTTAGACATAGTATCTACTTTATTGTTTGTTCAGTATCTCGAAAGTCGATGTTGATTTTAAAGAATATTATTAAACAAATAAAGAATAGTGAGATGAGACTGATTTCTTATAATTATCTAATTTCAATCATTGAGAAACTATTAGCTTTTGAAGTTTAATAGAGTTTTAATTCGAGGTCTTCTTGAAAAGATTAATTGTTATATTCTTATATTTGCTCTAATATATTTATATCATTTCTTCTCAGATCAATATCTGAAAGCTTATAAGCATCTATACTTAAAATTGTTAGATATCAGCTTTCAATAAACTTCTCTCTACCAGAAGTTTCACAGCTTTGAACTAAAATATAAAATAATATTCAATTATATTCAAAAATTATGAATAAGAAAATATTATATTATATAATGTTGATAATATTTCTTAGAAAAATAACCTCACATAAAAATTTATATATTTTAGTTTTGACTATTAATTATCCAAAACTACTATTTCAAACTGAAATAATACTTTCAGTGTTTGATATTAGCTTTTTCATTTAATAATATTATTCTATTCTTTATTATTGAGATTTCAGAATATCGAACTTTTCAGAAAATGCAAAAGAAATCTAAACTGGAATATAATCAATTTAGGGCTTGTTCGAATCGAGCTGTTTTTAATATTAAATCTAATATTGTATTTATTGAATGTAACATTGAATTAAATATATATTAGATTTAATATATGGCTGAAAATCTTCAAATATTTTTGAAGTGAATATAATATTAGATTTAATAAAATATTAGATCTAATAATCTTAAAGTAATAAATATATCAACTTTTCTTAACTTTCTTTTATATAATAATTAACAATAGTTTTTGAGATATTATAAAACAAATATATTTAAGAAAACACAATACCTCCTTCATTTTCATATATCCTAATATTATTTCAAATATATTAATTTCAATCAAATATACTTGATATATATTAACTTCAATATTTTAATTACCCTTATTATTTTATTATTATTAGAGATTTCATTAAATAAAAATAAAATCGATCCGAATGGG
The DNA here is from genome assembly GCA_004916875.1 of Botrytis galanthina. Taxonomy (NCBI): domain Eukaryota; kingdom Fungi; phylum Ascomycota; class Leotiomycetes; order Helotiales; family Sclerotiniaceae; genus Botrytis; species Botrytis galanthina. The sequence goes on from PQXL01000382.1 coordinate 38,610, forward strand.
CCCTAAGATTAAGATGAATTTATTGAGTTTCCAAAGCTGATGTGATTCAAGCTGGCCCACTGACTTAAGCCCTGTCAATTTCATGGCTAGGTAGGTAGGTACCGGAAGATGTACATTACTGTGTGAACAAGGGTATTCACTTCAAAGGAATGACTTCAATACAATGGCTACTGTATTAAAGGGAAATAAGCGAATGTAAAAAAGACTAGCTCTTTTAATAGTATTTATATAAAATCTATTACTTTTTTATATAACTAGCTTTTTAAATTAAATATAAATAGATATTTAGGGGTCTATATATAATAAGAATTATATTTTCTATATTTCTTTTAAATCAATATTAATTAGTAATATCACAAATTATTCAATTATTCAAAAAACCTTTTTACTCTTACTATTTCCATTATATTCAATATTGGCTTAAACCAAGCTAGCAAATAATCTAATAAATCTATATCTAAAATTATAGAAACCTATAATAATATTAAGAGTATTGATTTATTATATAACAATGATTACATTTTTTATAAAGATATAATTAATATTCCCCATTACTCTTTTTCTAATAAAAGTATATTTACAAAAATTCTTTAAAATAAAAAAAAAAGAATTAAAGAGATATAAGGAAGAATTTATTTGATATAAAATATAAAGGGGAATTTTAGAATTATTTCTTTTCAAAAAACTTTTTTATAATTAA
>PQXL01000383.1:0-39270 GCA_004916875.1 Botrytis galanthina
ATTAGATTTATTAGATTTATTAGATTTATTAGATTTATTAGATTTATTAGATTTATTAGATTTATTAGATTTATTAGATTTATTAGATTTAAATAACAATTCTAGTAAATGTCCAGAGTACATATAAACCCTTCAAGAACAATGAGGTTTGTGTGCATGCAATCAAAAAATCATTCATGAGATATTCATAAACTACAACCCAACCACGATTAATCTTATTGATTTTTCATTGACAATTGATCGTTCCACGAAATACAATTTGCTCAGGTTTATTTAATAAATTGCTTGAGATTCACATTTCAGATTCTTCTTATAAATTTCAAAATCAAACTCTATCTTCTTACCAAATATTCTGTTGTCTGATAGTTGCTGAAAACATCAAGAAATATAGATCTTTAGTACCTCTGTAACAATTTTAGTATTGACGACCCCAATTATTTAATATATCTAAGAAGGCAGTTTTCAAATTTTCAAAAAAGCTCAATCGAAGTTTCGAAACATCGTGTCCTCCCTCTCCCTCGTATTGCAAATGTTGTATTTTGTGATTATAATCATAATTCTGAACATTGATATCTCACATAGTAATCTCCCGATTATTCCTCGAAAGATCTACTTCGATCGAAATTAGTATCTTTAGTGATTATATTGGTTTGAGAAGGATACGGAAAACATAGCACTCGTATATTCGTAAATTCTAAATGTTCATGTTATGTTATATTCGAAGAGCTAGTGATATATAAAATAGTAAGCCTTATATAGGTACTATTGAAAGAGTCAATCTTTTTTACATTCACCTCAAGCTTAATATAATGGCCATTGAATTGGAGTCATTCACCTACGTTCATACAGTTCAATCTTCATCCCTTGATATAATATTATTATTATAGTTTTGGATTTAATCAATCCTCAAATTCCATATTGAAAATGTTCTAGTCTTATGAAATTCGAAAAAGATATCTATTAAATTTGAGATCAGAATATTATGAAAAGGATCGTAGATTTCCCAAAAAAATTGAAAATTTTAGAAAAAGCACAATCCCTCATATATAACCATCAACCCAGAGTATAACACTGCTTTATGTTAGAACTAGAATAATAATATTCACAAAAAGAAATTGATATGAATTTATATATACTAGACTTCAAATACTACTCAATACTAGTTGAGGCATGTAACATTAATGTTCGTGGTAATAATGATTAAAAGTTTTGTAATGCATTTTACTATCATTATAATATAATTTCCAACGACATACATAATTAGAACCTGCATACAGAACCAAAAGAATATTACTTCAACAACCAAAACCACTTTCGGGAGTTTAAAATAGATACTCGTGGCGTGAAATAGTCAAGTGGCGTTGATGAAACTTGAATTTTAGTAATCTGAGTCTTGTAAGGAGATAGCTCAGCCTATTTTCAATTAAACATGAGCTACAAAGAACATACTTCACTTTGCTATGACTACACAGTGGGAATTTGAATGACTCGATCAAGACAGAAGAAAGAAAATCAAACTCCACCTTTCTTGAGGTTCAGAAGTAACTCCTGAATCCTGTCGATTTCGAAAACATTGAAACTCAACCCAGCTCTCAAAACGGCAACTACAGGAACACGTAGGCTCTACTCCCTGTAGGAGTATGGATATAATACATAGCACATACCATATGATATCACAAATGATGACTGAGAGCCTTTCAACTTCCATTCATCATATCAAATAATATATCAAGCGACATCCTATTTTTCTTTTCTTTTCCTTCCATTCAGTATTCAGCCAGGCCTTATTCTATGTAACCCGAATGATAAGTTGAAAATACTCAACTTTGGTAGCCATTTTAATACTCCAATCACGCCTCTCCCCTTGTAGATCAGGAACGAGTTCGCGGAGAGACTATTTAGAACGCTGAACAAAGGGTTCATGATCGTTTAAATGCAGACATGATATCTGGAACACCTAAGTGGAGATACACCGGTAGACCCCAAGTATAAAAACAGATGCCGACATTGGAGGCTAGAGTATCCTGTGTAATGATAAACCCCCAGGTCAAGCTTGTCCTGTGTAGAACAAGTATGAAGGTGCCAATCACCCAACCGAAACAAATTGCCTTCATTACAAGCTAAATTCAAGTTTTCATCACATGTCTGTCGAACAACAGAGTGGCTCAAGGACGAACGACCAGAGATGAACCAGGCATGGGAAGGCCATCCACTGCTACGAAGAAGACGAATATGTTACTCCAAGGAGAGATCAGGGCCACCGGTGAAAGTCATATCTATTGCCAGAAATGGCAAAGCGAGTGGATTGCAGATTTCAACGAGAAACGGTAGATTAGACACCACACATGTAAAGACCATTTCAAATTGAAACAGTGTCACTGTACAGTATGGCAGGATTCTGACAGTGTCGAATTCATGCAGCAGTAGCATGGAGATTTGCATACTATTATCCCAAGAGAACAAATGATTCAAATTTATTAAGAGTAATCGGTTTATGTGAGGTCTCGATGAAGTTGACCTTGTACTATCGAAGAACTCAGATGAACGTACTAGATACCATCATATCATTCGAGAATATCAATTGTCATAAAGGCAAACAAGCATGAAGAAACTCGAATAGCAAAGGTGAGTTATATGGAGGGCATAAAATGGAGGAGGGCGGTGACGCGAAGGATGTTGGAGAGGAAAAGTGGTACCATCCAAGGATGACGCGTCGTCCAAATTTAATGCCAAGCAACAACAACACCGAAAGACGCGTACAGAAAAACAATCACGAGTTGGAACATATATGAAGATCAAGAATTGTGTGTTGATGGTTTTGATTATCTCATGGACCAACCATGCCGGAATACCCCAATATCCTTATGATACAATAAACACCTGAAAGCAAAGACCCATTTCCGTAACACACCCATCTTCCGACACAACAAGTCGAGGAAGAAAATTCATAATAGACGTAGAAAAGAACCGTAAATATGCAACCGTTTAACCACCGAAACCGTAGAGAGTACGTCCTTGGCGCTTGAGTGCGTAGACAACGTCGAGGGATGTGACAGTCTTTCTCTTGGCGTGCTCAGTGTATGTGACAGCGTCGCGGATAACACCCTCCAAGAAGCTCTTCAGAACACCACGGGTCTCTTCGTAGATCACTAAGTGAGAATGTTAGATGCGTGTTCGTGCGACGAGATGTGCGAAGTGGTAACTTACTGGCTGAGATACGCTTGACACCACCACGACGTGCGAGACGTCTAATAGCTGGCTTAGTTATGCCTTGGATGTTGTCTCTCAAAATCTTGCGATGACGCTTAGCACCACCCTTTCCGAGACCCTTGCCACCCTTTCCGCCTGTGAAGAAGACGCGTTAGCACATCGAACGCGATGAGAAGGAATGAATCCAATTATATGGAGGTGAGATAAGGCAGGGACAGGGAAGATACTTACGTCCAGTCATGATGAATGTGGGTTATTAAAAGAGAATGTGTTTGGGGTATTGGTATTTGGTTGCTTGGGAATTTGGAATGGCGTTGTGGGATAGAATATGGAGATAATAAGAAATGGTGTTTGGGAAGAAGTTCTGTAGTTCTTATCAAAAGATGCACTAAGGCCCCTTCCGCATCACCACGCTAAGATAAAAACGCGCTAATACCAATCGGTTCAACATCAACAACAGGCCAGAGGAAGCTTGGTAAGCATGAATGGAAATTATGATTGGTTGGATTGCGAAAGTAAGAATGCCGGAGCAATTGATTAATGCAATAAGGCTGTGAAATTAGGGAGAAGTTAGAAGTTAGAACCTAATGGGCAGGTGCTTGATTACGGATGAGGAAAGGGTTTATGCTTCGTGGGGTCGGTCGGTACAGTCATATGTGTGTATTGAAGGCAAGCACTAAGATAGGAAGAGGAAGAGGAGTACAGGAGGATATTCACAAAGCACAAAGCATTCAAAGGTGGATGAGAGTTCCATTCCGAATTGCTTTCACCAACTCATCATGATCACCATATCATTCTCGGCTTTGGGTCATTGACTCATTGCTGAGATGGTCACATTAGCTTGAAACTCGGAGGTGCAACACAGAGTCTTTCAAGCACGGTAGAGTGTCCATTCATTCACCAACATGCGACGGCATCGTTATTCTTTTCTTGCAGGATGAAACCAGTCGTATGTAGTCGTAGCATCGAGTATCTCGTCGTAGCATCTAGTAGTCGCTTTTATTGTATAGTACAGACTGTACACAACACTCCAACCTAACACCGGTTCCTGTTCCATAACTTCCATTCCTCAATCCTTCTCTTGGATCTTTCCCCAGTATATTCACCATCCGCTTGCCCTTGACTGGGTAGTTGCATAATGAGATCCTTGTTTTCCAAATCAATCCACTTTGTACCGCTTTAAAAAATGTCCCTTGAATTCTCATTGGTTGGTTTGCTGGAAAAAACAAAAGTTCTTTTTTCAAGCGATTTGAACAACTCAAAGCTCCTTCCTTTCCCACAGATTACACTAGCGTGTTTTTTCCACAAAAGCACAGCCAAATCAATCACTCACTAGCGTACTTTCGGATACAAATAATCGCCATCGCCCATTTCCATCTCTTTTCTTCTACATCATACAACCACCACTTCAATATCCACTTCATCCATTTCATCAATCCACAACCACCATAAAAGATCTCCATCAAATTATCCATTAGAAGTATCAACAATGGCTCGTACCAAGCAAACTGCCCGTAAGTTATTATCCCTATCCTTTCCATTACCTTTCTATCATTACCTCTCTGTCGCGTCGGTCGCAAAAAATCACGTTTGCGACCGGTCGGCATTTCAAACAACGCGACTCCTCTCCGCCACAACAACATCACTACTTGAGCACCATTGCTAATACCTCCTAGGTAAATCCACTGGTGGTAAGGCACCAAGAAAGCAACTTGCTTCCAAGGCTGCCCGTAAGAGCGCCCCTTCTACCGGAGGTGTCAAGAAGCCCCACAGGTAATTACTCACTAGCCATCTATTGCTTCAACAATCGCTAATCCCTCTCAGATATAAGCCAGGAACTGTCGCTCTCCGTGAGATTCGTCGTTACCAAAAGTCGACTGAGCTCTTGATACGAAAGCTCCCTTTCCAACGTCTCGTTCGTGAAATCGCTCAAGATTTCAAGTCCGACCTCCGTTTCCAATCTTCCGCCATCGGTGCTCTCCAAGAGTCCGTTGAGGCCTACCTCGTCTCCCTCTTCGAAGACACCAACTTGTGTGCCATCCACGCCAAGCGTGTCACCATCCAATCTAAGGATATCCAACTCGCCCGTCGTCTCCGTGGTGAGCGTGGTTAAATTTGGTTTCTTTTTTGACTTCTCGATGTCTTCAGCTTGAAAGCGCTTCGGCTTTAGGTCGATTGACACTGGCGATGGATCGGGGTGGATGATAATGCTTTGGGGGTATCTTACAAGGGTTTTACGGCATGGAGTTCATTTTCATTTTATGGGGGACCTGCGTTCTTACAGGCTGTACATTATTCAGCCAGCGACGGTGCGCTGAGCTAATGACAACAGATAACAATTACGATTAGTTATCAATCTTTCAAACTTATCCTCTTATGTATTACCGTGAATATCGTGACATGGCCTATATTGTTTGAACACTCTACTCATCCAGACATAGCTGCAATGGCGGCCAATGTGATCGGGCCCTAGAATGGACTGCGAGTACTCGTACCAAACTAGTGGACAGTTTTAAGCCCCCATATACGTTGCCTTCCACTTTCCCTTTTGCATATCACTTCTTGTGTGTACGTTACTTCACTATATGGTTGACGATCATGAATATCCATCTGTGGATGTACGTCCTTGGAGTTCACCCCTCGAATTGACTATTTATTATTTAACCCCCCTTCTTACTTTTATTTCCTCCATTTTTGTAATTCCGCCTGCTGGTAGATTATACCCATCACAAACCAAGCATGTTCGAAATGTTACATATAACTACATAGCAGCACCTTCCCCTCATACAGTGTCAATGCAATGGCCTTACCGCCAACACCCTCTCAGGATTTTTGGCATCTTCTTCCCTCACTACTCCCCATATGACTTGTGTGCTTTTTCACCTCCACCGTCACAGCTACTTTAAACTGCTGACCAAATAGTCATTAAGAAATTTGAAAGCTTGAAGCTTACAATTATCCCATGACTCATCACTCTTGATACAATTGTCGCTGTCTCAGATCAGCAGCGTCAAGCAATCTTATCCCTTTGTGACTTTGTAAAGCGCAACCATTTTACTGTGGAATGTTCAGCTGTATCCTTCTTTGTAAAGCGCAATCATTCTACTATGGAATGTTCAGCTCTCTCCTTTCTCTTTGGATTGTACTTATCAATACCGCGACCGGTTTCTAAACCCTTTGGAAAGCAAAGGACCTATAAATTGCTCCAGTGTTAGGTGTTTTTGTTGAAGACTTGAGAGCATGTGATATATGTTTCTCCTCCTCATTCTCCCTCGTCTCCCTACTAGACAGCTCGTATTCGATCTGTTCTGTCGCTACAAACTCATGAGATTATTCTGTCCATATTATCAAGTCATAGTTCTAAGACTTGAATGTTCACAACGTTTCTACTTTCCCTGCTACTGTGAACAGCAATTTATTACAGGCGTGTATCAAGAGAACGATCGCCATATCTTCAGAGCTCCCTAAAATACCACTCCACAACCCCTCATGAATGCTTCAACGTTTGACAGTGTGATTATTCTACAGAGCAGGTTTGACCTTATTTTCGCAAGTGGCCAGAAAACCATCCACACAGACTCTTCAGTAGTAATCGAGAAACTTGTCTCATTTTATCATCGCCATTGAAGACCTTTTTCTCACCCTTCGATCCGGAACCTCGATTCGACTACACCTTCAACTAATCCTGCTCCTGCTCTTTTGTCTGGTGAAGGGAAGCATAACCGACCTACTCGTGTAAAGAGATATCTTCAGATTTCTACAGCAAAGCCTCCATGATATCCGTACCACGAATGTACATACACAACTTTGTGATTTATCTCTATCTTCTGGAACTTCGAAAGAATTGAACTTAACAGAAATAAATCAATCGAAATAAATCAATCGAGATAGAGAATGCATTTAGCCATAACAATGCCACTATTTAATTTATACTTTGAACAGACCAAGCGTACTTAATCTATGCACCTTCAATGCCCACAAGCAAAGCAAGCTTTGAGGCAATCTCTACATTTTTGAGGATTTAGGTATCCGAAGCTGGAAGAAGTGTGGTTAGGTAGGTATACTTTGAAAGGTAAGCACGAGAAGAGGCTTTGAATTGTGAGTCACCGAGAAACGAAAGATCATACTGTTTAAAGTATGGAGCAGTCAAATGATGAACGTGAATAGGTATGTGTTCCGTTCCTGGAGATCGAAGCAGTGGAGGCAAGGAATATTGATGAATAATTCACCAAGACGCGTCAAAGAGTCTACATTAAAGGTTCGATTCGTCGGTGTCCCATGCAGGCAGTTACGGTCATTGTTCAAGAAGAAAGAACCGATGTTGGCGACTCTTTCTTTTCCACACAGTAAAAGTAAAAATGAAATTTATAAAAAGCAAAGCATGCCCCAGAAAGTTCATATAGTAGGTAATAGTACTAAACATCGCGTTGAGTTGGTATGAAATGCTGCTTCTCCAACTGGCCTGAAGTAACAGTACGGATGCGGTGCCGCTTTTGTGCCAGCCCTACGCCTTACAAGAAGGCTATTTTACTTCAACCTCAAGTGCAGCCATTTTTAATCAGCAACATCAACAGCACCAACTGGGCTGCCTCTTCAAAATGAAGTTCAATATTGAGTATGTGTTTGTTAAACTGATAGCAAAAAGTTTTATTTGAACTGATAGATGAACCAGTGATTTGCCAGTGCTCTTTCCATATCCTAGGATATATCCAGGTAGGCATCCCAAGATGATTTTGATACTGAGTCCAAATTCTGATTTGTTACCTAGAACAATATGCGTATGTTATTTCACTTGGCTGTAGTTTACACCAGAAAGATCCTTCGATGCTAATGTATGACGTTAAATCAGCTATATGTGCGATCTGAAAAGTATTTTGCCCCTTACCTACTCACCGTAAGATCATCCGTTGCTGATATATTTGGCAGGAACGCTTGATGCCGGCGGCCACTGTGTTTTGGAGATGCCTTCCGGTACTGGAAAGACTATCTCACTGCTGTCTTTGATCGTTGCGTATCAACAATACTACCCAGAGCATCGGAAACTCATTTACTGCTCACGTGATACAGCCCAATCCTGAAGATGAAGGAGACATACTAATGAGTGCTTAGGTACCATGTCCGAAATTGAAAAAGCGTTGGCAGAATTGAAAGCTCTCATGAAATATAGGGCGGAACAACTCGGGCACCAGGAAGATTTCCGTGGATTGGGATTGACTAGTCGTAAAAATTTATGCCTTCATCCTTCTGTGAAGCGGGAGAAGAGTGGTGCTGTTGTGGATGCTCGCTGTCGAAGTTTGACTGCTGGATTTGTGAAAGAGAAGAAGGAGAGGGGTGAAGATGTACCGGTGTGCATTTATCATGATGTAGGTTTTTTCGTTATGTTGATCAGCATTGTATTGACGCGTCTTTAATAGAACCTGGACCTCCTCGAACCACATAATCTTATACCAAATGGAGTATGGACGTTAGATGGGATAATGAGATATGGCGAGGAACACAAACAATGCCCATACTTTACCTCCAGGCGAATGGTGAGTGTTAACTTAATGTCTTTGCAGCTTCAGTGACTAATGGAACTAGATGTCCTTCTGCAACGTGATCATTTACTCGTACCATTACTTACTCGACCCCAAAATTGCCGAGAGGGTTTCTAAAGAGCTATCAAAGGATTGCATAGTTGTATTTGATGAAGCACACAACATTGATAACGTATGCATCGAATCCTTAAGTACTGATATCACGGATGACTCGCTTCGAAGGGCCACTCGTGGAGCAATGAATCTCGAAAGCAGGATTGCAGACTTGAGGGATAGCGATTCAGAAAAACTCAAGGATGAATACGCCAAGCTGGTCGAGGGACTACGTGGTGCTGACGAAGCTCGAGCAGAAGATGCCTTCATGTCAAATCCTGGTTCGTTTGTATTCTATCTCACACCAAAAATACGTTGTTACTCACATCTTTCTAGCTCTACCAGATGATCTTCTCAAGGAAGCTATTCCGGGAAACATTCGGAGAGCTGAGCATTTTGTCGTTTTTTTGAAACGCTTTATCGAATACCTCAAGGTAAGAAAAGCTACAGCCATATCGAAAAGCTAGCGGCTAATCTTAAGAAGACACGAATGAAAGTCCGGCAAGTTATTTCGGAGACACCGGCATCTTTCTTGGCTCATCTAAAAGAGTACACATACATCGAGAAGAAGCCACTTAGATTTTGTGCAGAACGTCTAACATCTCTTGTGCGGACTTTGGAACTTACCAACATTGAGGATTATCAGCCACTTCAGGAAGTTGCAACTTTTGCCACCCTCGTAGCGACATATGAAAAGGGATTTCTTCTTATACTCGAGCCTTATGAGTCTGATACCGCGGAAGTTCCCAATCCTGTTCTTCACTTCACCTGTCTTGATGCCGCAATAGCAATTAAGCCCGTCTTTGAGCGTTTCAGCTCCGTAATCATCACATCAGGTACTATTTCTCCACTCGAAATGTATCCTAAAATGCTTAATTTCGAGTGTGTTGTTCAGGAGTCTTACCCCATGACTCTCGCTCGACGCTCTTTCTTGCCTATGATTGTCACAAGAGGATCTGACCAGGTTGCGATATCTTCGGGATTTCAAGTTCGAAATGAGCCTGCTGTTGTCCGTAATTACGGCAATTTACTAACGGAGATGTCTAAGCTCACTCCAGATGGCATGGTCGTTTTCTTCCCATCTTACTTGTACATGGAGTCGATTATTAGTATGTGGCAAGGAATGGGTATTTTAGATGAGGTTTGGAAATACAAGCTTATTCTCGTGGAAACTCCTGATGCACAAGAAACATCTCTAGCACTAGAGACCTATCGCACGGCGTGCTGTAACGGACGAGGAGCTATCCTTCTTTGTGTCGCTCGTGGAAAAGTCAGTGAGGGTATCGATTTCGACCATCAATACGGACGCACTGTGCTATGTATTGGAGTACCATTCCAGTATACCGAATCTCGAATTTTGAAAGCTCGACTAGAGTTCCTCCGTGAAACATACCGGATCAGAGAGAATGACTTCCTATCCTTCGATGCCATGAGACATGCAGCCCAATGTTTGGGACGTGTACTCAGAGGGAAAGATGATTACGGAATCATGGTGTTGGCCGATCGACGATTCTTGAAGAAACGAACTCAACTGCCAAAATGGATCAACCAGGCGATTCTCGATAGTGAAGTCAATTTGAGTACGGATATGGCGGTAGGAAGTGCGAAGAAATTTTTACGGAATATGGCGCAGCCATTCAAGGCCAAGGATCAGGAGGGAATCAGTACGTGGAGCTTGCAGGATCTGGAGAAATTCAAGGAAAAGCAGTATGAAGAGACGCTTCAAGCATTGAGAGGTGGTGGGAAGGGCGACCCAATGGATGGCATCAAGAATGGCAACGAGCAAACAGTTAAAGAAGATGAGTATGGCATGGATGATGATGAAATGGAGGCGTCGTTGATGCAGTTAGATGCATAGGTAGACTTTGATGGATAGTCATATGTTGACGTCTAGGAAAGGATATACATCATAATTGTAAGATAGCAATGACGGCATTGTGGCCCAAGAAAGGAAAATAAATTGGTTCATTTGGTATCTAATTCTGGGGTAGGGCTCTAATAATAAAAAGGTATAACCACCGCCATTACTTCTAATTCATGCTCTTCGCCACAGTCCAGAAGCTATCCATTTTTGACCTTGTCAAGGCATCTCGAGCTGCACTATCTGTCTCGCACACCTTACTTTGCCACTTCCTGAATGCTCTAGACTTCTGCTCTCCTTCCCAGACCAATTGGCATTTGTTCAGCGTCATATCCTTCAACTCTCCTTTCTCATCTTCTGCCTTTAACCAATCTTGCAATGCGTCTGCCTTTGTACCCTCTTTGATTCGTGTGGGTGAGTTTTCAGTCCAGTCTATTCGTTGCATCATAAGCTTTTTATATTGCCTGATACTATGCTCGCCACCCTCGACAACTACCAGATTGAATCTTGGATGTAGAATACAGATGCCTGTGAGAGCATGCTGTTCTGCGTTTTTGGCGATTTTGAATCTGTGACTACCATTCGCAAGGCTCCCAATCTTAAATACTAAAGCATGAATGCCCTTTGCGGCATCCTTCTCCTGATTTGCAGCCAGTTTCTCGTGTCTCTGTTCTTTTGTCAACTTTCGATCTTGGTTCGTCTCGACATGTTTCTGGTGTCGATCTGCGATTTCTCGGTTGACACGAGCTTCGACTGCGGTTGGATCCTTGACAGCTTCTTCTCCTAATACACGCATAAGATTTCCCTTCTTGACCTTTGGAGGCGGCGCGGGCTCCAATCCAAGTCTGATCTTTGCTTGCTGTTCCTTCAATTCAGCCATTCGACGCTGTCTCCGTAGTTTAGCTTGTTCTTTCGCGGTAAGAAACATAGGTTTAGGCGCAGGCGCATTCTTTTCTTGAGGCGGTTCAAGTAAAACGGGATGCTGAACATATTCTGTAATAATTGAGTCTGGGGTGCCGATTTTGAGAGTCTTTGGATTCGAAATATCGTCATAATTCTTGCCATCTACCAGGCCTTCATCCCACCATTCGATCTCTGGCGGTGCTTCAACAAGGAATTTCTTCTCGGTATCGATATCCTCGTCAATACCAATCTTTCGCGAAGACTCAGCGATGCGCTTTTTCATAGCCTCTAGGGCGGCCTGTCTTCGAAGTGCATTTGCTTGTGCTATATACTTCCCCTTCTGGTTGAAAACTAGTTGTCTCGAGTGCCGATTCTTTGGCGTTGCTGTTTGCCCACCTAGGCTCATATCAAAGTATGGATTGTTGCGGATCTCTTCCGTCGAAGGCCCCGAAATATCGAGTTGTTTCCTAGGCTTCGTCGTCGCCTTTTCCTGTTGAGGGCGAGCATTTCCAATGCTGGTTGCGAACTTGGGCGCAGTTGATTTTGAGGGCTTGTATTGTCCAAGGTCTTGTAGTGCTGGGTGAAGATCGACATTCAAACCTCCTTTCGCAAGCATAGGATGTAAGCCAACATTTAACCCACCCTTTGCCTTGCTACCGCCGACTGCAGCTGCGACTCTAGCTTTCAAAGATGCGAGCTTCTCGGCAGCAGACTCTGGCTTGCCAACACGGCTGGAGGAATCATGTCGAGGTGCCAAAATTGGAGAGGCTTTCCCTCGATCCATGTTGTCGAAAATATATGTTTGTCAATTGTGTATTGGAAAAGAGATATATGGCGCACATACACCAAGTTGGCGATCCTGAAGTATCGTAATCGTTAAGTGCTCACACGCGAATCGTGAGGAAGCTCTGCCTGGGCGTACCAAAAACCTAGAACTTTAATTAACACGTGATCAATAGATAGTTATCGTGCTGCCTTATCAGCACCGGGGGCCGGCGAAAAAAAAGTTTCCCCGACGAAAGGAACTTTTTTTTGTATCTACATTGAAGCTTCAACTTGCGAACTCTTCGGAATCGCAAATTTCCAATCTAATCAAACAACCTATGGCAGTATTCCTGCTTTAGCGTTAACTGCCAATCACAATGAATATCTCACAGCCAGTTCCGTCAGCCATTGAGAGCGTTGACTTTGCTTTTCTTTCCACGGCTGAGATTAAATCTCTCTCTGTAAAGAGGATAGAGAATCCTGTTACTTTTGACAGTCTTCTTCACCCAGTTCCAGGAGGTCTTTACGATCCAGCTTTAGGCGCATGGGGTGACAATAAGTAAGCAATATATCCATTCAATTGCATAGAATACTAACATTAGGAAGCTGCACAACATGTAATCTCAGTTCCTTTTCCTGCCCGGGTCATGCAGGCCATATCGACCTACCCGCACCCGTTTACCACCCAACTTTTATGGACCAAGTTTTGCGATTATTGCGATCAAAATGCAAATATTGTCATCAGTTTAGAATGTCGCGCAAGGAGGTCAATCGATATGTTTGCAAGCTGCGCCTGATTCAACAGGGTCTGCTGAGCGCCGCCGAGGAGATTGAAAATATCGAAGTTGCTCAGCCAAAAGAAGGAGAAGAGCCTGCCAGTGACTCGGACGACGAGTCTCCTGTCGACAGTGTCATTCGAAGACGACTTGCATTTGTCAAAAAGGAGCTCAAGGCCGCTAAGGCCTCTGGATGGGAATGGAGAAGGGAAAAGCATGAAGGTGTGGCTGAAGCACGCCGAGTTGTAGTTAAGAGCTTTATGAAAGCAATTACCGCAGGAAGGCTATGTGGAAACTGTCAAGGTATATCTCCAACTTACCGCAAGGACCGATATGTAAAGATTTTCGAAAAGTCTTTGAGTGTCAAAGATAAGGCCAAGATGGCCCAAGGCAGCTATCGAGCTGTGAATGCCGTCCAATTGGTTCATGGCGAGAAGAAAGATCGGGATGGCGACGAAGGCATTGCAGATATCGACTTGGAATCCAACGAGGACGAGGATGAAGGCGAAGGCGAAAGCCTTGATGTGGATGGGGATGTGGTCATGGATGGCTCCGCGACCCCAAGCTCTAAACCTCGAGTCGCACCACTACCACAGCGATATGTCGATGCTATGGAAGTCAAAGCATCGTTGACATTGCTGTTCGAAAAAGAGCAAGAGATTCTGTCCCTTGTTTACAATTCCCGATCATCCGCCAAGAAGCCATCCGCGGTTAAAGCAGACATGTTCTTCCTACAAACACTTCTTGTCCCTCCAAATAGATACCGCCCAGAAGCGAAGACAGGCGATGGCGAAATTGCCGAAGCACAACAAAATTCACTGTATAAGCAGATCTTGAAGAGTGCTGATACTGTGAACCAAATTTACCTCGATATCCAGAATCCCGATAGGCCATCGCAAAGCCAAACTTTAAGAAAGAGAGATTTCTTTGACCTCCAAGAAGCATGTTGTTCAATGCAGGACGCTGTCAATTCCTTGATCGACAGAGATCGAAACCCTATCCAAGGTGCAGCTGGAAAGAAGAACGAAGATGGTATCAAGCAAAAATTGGAGAAAAAGGAGGGTCTCTTCAGAAAGAACATGATGGGTAAACGTGTCAACTTTGCTGCTCGTTCCGTCATCTCTCCAGATCCAAATATCGAAACAAACGAAATCGGTGTTCCTCCTGTTTTCGCCAAGAAGCTCACATACCCAGAACCTGTCACAAGTCACAACTTCAAGGAAATGCAGCAAGCAGTTATCAACGGTGTTGACAAATGGCCTGGTGCTGCTGCAATTGAAAACGAGAATGGGCAAGTCATCAATCTACGCTCAAAGACACAGGACGAAAGAATGGCACTAGCGAATCAGTTGCTTGCATCGTCCAGTAACGGAGCTAGCGGCGCTCGCAACAAGAAAGTTTATCGACATCTTACCAACGGAGATGTTGTGCTCATGAATCGTCAACCAACTCTGCACAAGCCCTCGATTATGGGTCACAGAGCCAGAGTCCTCCCAGGGGAGAAGACAATTCGCATGCACTACGCCAACTGTAATACCTACAATGCTGATTTCGATGGAGACGAAATGAACATGCATTTCCCACAAACAGAAGTTGCTCGCGCAGAAGCGCTACAGATTGCTGACACTGATCACCAATATCTGAGTGCAACAGCTGGTAAACCTCTAAGAGGTCTGATTCAAGATCATATTTCCGTTTCTGTTTGGATGTGCAACAAAGACACATATTTTGATCGAGCTACCTATCAACAACTTATCTACAATTGTATTCGCCCAGAAAGTGGACACATTGTAGGCGAACGCATAGAGACTGTGCCACCTGCAATCATTAAACCTGTCGCACGCTGGACTGGAAAGCAGGTCATCACAACAATATTAAAAAATATCACACCTCTCAACTGTGCCCCAATATCTCTCACAGGAAAAACACAAACTCCAGCTGATCGATGGGGTGCGGATTCAGAGGAAGGCGTTGTACTTTTTAAGGGTGGTGAGTTCATTACTGGAATTTTGGACAAAGCACAGATCGGTCCTGCTGGAGGTGGTCTCATCCATTCCGTTCATGAGGTCTATGGCCCTGCTACAGCTGGAAAGCTTCTCAGTATTCTTGGTCGTTTACTAACGAAGTATCTCCATATGAGGGCTTTCACTTGCGGAATGGATGATCTCAGGCTCACCCCCGAAGGCGAGAAAACCCGTATCGAGACTTTGTCAGATGCTGGTAAGATTGGTCTTGAAGTGGCTGCTAAGTACGTGTCTCTCGAAGATCAAAAACCTACCGAAACCGATCAAGAGCTGCTTAATAGATTGGAGGATGTAATGAGAGACGACTCCAAACAAGCAGGTCTAGATGCGTTGATGAACGCTCGTGCCGGAAAGCTTTCTACCTCTATTACTAATGCATGCCTTCCCCAAGGCTTGGTCAAGCAATTCCCGCACAACCAGATGCAGAATATGACAGTTTCTGGAGCCAAGGGTAGTGCTGTCAACGCCAATCTTATCTCTTGTAATTTGGGACAACAAGTCTTGGAAGGACGTAGAGTACCGTTGATGGTGAGCGGAAAATCTCTTCCTTGCTTCAAGCCATTCGACACGCACATCAGAGCGGGAGGTTACATCGTCAATCGTTTCTTGACTGGAATTCGGCCACAAGAATACTACTTCCACGCAATGGCTGGTAGAGAAGGTCTGATTGATACCGCAGTCAAAACCTCGAGATCTGGATATCTACAAAGATGTTTGATCAAGGGTATGGAGGGTCTTAAGGTCGAGTACGATACGTCCGTTCGAGATTCCGACGGATCTATGATTCAGTTCATCTACGGTGAAGATGGACTCGATGTGACCAAGCAGAAGCATTTGACCGATTTCAAGTTCTTGTTGCAGAACCTTATGTCGGAGCTTGCTCAGTTGAACTATGGTGACCCTCGCTATGACACTATTTTCGAAGAGAAGGAAACAATCATTAAACGGATGAAGAAGGCCTTGAAGCATGCGAAAGCAAATGATCTCAATGGTCCAGATCCGGTTCTGTCCGAATACAACCCCGGAAAATATGGATACGCGACATCTGAGAAATATTTCGAGACTTTGACAAACTACATGAAGACCAACCCAGATGGTATGGTTAAGGACAAGGATCACCCGGATGGTGTCGGGCCAAGGAAAGCTTTGGAACCCGTTCTTGTTGCCAAATACTTGAAGTCTGTCGTTGAACCTGGTGAAGCTGTTGGTATTGTTGCCGGTCAATCTGTCGGTGAACCGTCCACACAGATGACACTTAACACTTTCCATTTGGCTGGTCACTCTTCTAAGAATGTCACACTTGGTATTCCACGTCTTCGTGAAATTGTCATGACGGCAAGTAATCATATTTCAACTCCATCAATGACGTTAACGCTCAACGAGGAGCTTACGCCTGATGAATGTGAAAAATTCGCCAAGTCTATAAGCATTCTTTCTTTGGCTGAGGTACTAGATTGGGCTACAGTCAAGGAGCGAATTGGACGTGGAGTAGCTTTCCAGCAAGCTAAGATCTATGATATTCACATCAAGCTCTTCCCTTCAAAGGAGTACTGTGAAACCTACGCCATTGACATTGACGATGTTCTTTTCACACTTCAACGAAGGTTTACATCAAAACTTCAGCATCTTACACGCAAGGCTCTAGGACGAAAGAAGATTGAAAAGGCTGGTAAAGCAAACACCGCTGCAGTACCGGAAATTGGAAAATCTGTCGGTACTATAGAAGAGGCTAGACCAGATGCAGAGAGAGAAATGGGTGAAGATGACGAAGATGACGATGGTGATGATGATGCAACCAATGACAAGCAGAAAGCAAACCGCTCTGAAGCTGTCAGTTACGCTGCAAACGACGATGAAGATGATGCGGTTCAAGCACAAAATGCCGAGCCCGAAGATGTCGAAGACATGGAAGACGAGGGCATTGGGGGTAGTCCACGTGCACCACAAAGTGATGACGAAGATGAAGGTGATGACGAGAATGGAGAACGTAAAAAGCGCAAGACAACCGCTGCGTCCGAGGAGCTCGAAGCCCAAGTCAAGAAGCGATGCGAAGACATCACTCGTTTCCGCTTCGACCAGGATAATGCAGAGTGGTGCGATGTTAGCCTCGAATATGATGCCGATGTTCCCAAGGTTCTCATGCTTTCTATTGTTGAAGAAGCTCTTCGATCTTGCCTCATTCAGCATATTCCAGGCATTGGATCATGTACCTATGATGGGGATAACGAAGTCAAGGATCCTAAGACAGGAAAGATGGTTAAGATACCAGTGGTTCATACCGAGGGTGTTAACCTTAAGGCAATGCAAAACTATGCCGCATTTATCAACCCTAACAAAATCTCGACCAATGACATCGCCGCAATGCTTGAGAATTATGGTGTGGAGGCTTGTCGGTCAACAATCGTCCAGGAGTTGCACAGCGTTTTCGATGGTCACGCTATCGCCGTAGATATGCGCCATTTGAATCTGATTGCAGACTACATGACCAGAGGTGGTGGCTTCAGTCCGTTCAACCGAAATGGAATGAAGGGCAGTGTCAGTCCTTTCATGAAGATGAGTTTCGAAACAACCGTTGGTTTCTTGGCAGATGCAGTCGCAGAGTGTGATTGGGATGACTTGGCCAATCCAAGTAGTAGGATTGTGATAGGAAGGATGAGCAAGGTCGGCACTGGAGCTTTCGATGTTCTTACTAAAGTGCCAACGGGAAAGAGTGAGGATGAGGACATGGAGGAATGAGTACTAATCTAGGGAGTTGGAGGTTGCTAGGGTTTCTTATTTGGCGTTCTATCGAAGGCATAATGTGAAAAGTGTATTGCTATATTATGATGAAATGGAATAGAATTTACTTAACCAAAGCTGATCATGCCTTGCTCGTGAAGTCAAATTGTGTTATTTTGAACTATTTCGTAATTCACCTGATTACATTGTACAACAAACTCTGGGGCCTAATCGTATGTGGTATCATGCGACAGAATCGTATAATTGAGCCTGGTAGCCAAATACCTTGGGAAGCGGTAAGAGAAAACTAATGTGAGAAAAAGAAATATAGTTATGAAAGCTAAGAAGATGAAATGCTTAAACATCTATCTATCATGGGCTCTTCTAAGCCAATAAGCCTCCCACAGCAGCTGTCAATGCTAGCATCCACCAGGTCTCTTTCACGCAGGTAGCTCTGCCATTAAATTGCGCGGTGACCGCACTTCCAATGCTTGTACCACTGGCGCTAGCCGCTGTTGTTGTTGTCGCCGTACTTGTGCCAGCAGATGAGGTAATTTTGGCTCCACTTCCACCATTGGCACTCGAATTTATGGATATGCCCACAGAAGTAGTAGTCAAGCTACCCGTCGGTGCCAAATATCCATTCTTAATCGTCGACGTCGAATTCGCACTACTATACGGCAGCCCTCCCTTCCCACTCGATCCTGAAATCAACCCCGGTTGCGAGTCTACCACGACTTGTGAGTCCACCACACTTGAATAGCCTACTGTATCCTCGGCACTAATTGGAAACGAGCGATCCCCCGTCGTCGTGCTCCCCTCTACACATTTTCCGTCCCCCCAGACGGTCTTTTCGATACGTTTCCAGAGGCCTTGCATATCATACATATCTTCTTTTTTGTAGAACAATCTGCAGTTACTGGCTTCGTAGATGAATTGGAGAGGAGTGAAGGAAGAGTCATTCTGGTGCATGTTATTTCGAAAGTTGAAGCGGGAATTGGCTCCTTGGTAGGTGGAATCGCCTAAGGGCCAGGGGGCGATGGCTCCCAGCGGAATGGAGGTAGTAGATGTCGCGGAGGGAACGGAGAGGGAATTAACGGTTAGATTGGCTATTATTTGGGGGACTTGTGCGAGGTAGCTGTCGATTTCGCTGAATGTAAGGACTTCGGATCTGCGGATAGAAGAGTTAGTCTGGATGAAGTTGGGAGTGGAGTGGTGGGAAGAGGAAAATTGACCCTTTAGATCCGGCTACTCCTTGCATAGGTCCAATTTGAGGACGGCCGCCCATGACAACTGCAGTAAATGGTATGTTAGCACTTTCTGATGCTGATAATAAAGCATCGAGATTCCATTCAAGAATAACATTTATGATGAAAGTTCATTACATACCACTTCTAACACCACCTTGACTTTTCATGAATTCCGAAAATAAAGCGCAAGTAGAGCCACACGATCCATCATATAGCAAGACGATATTCTTGCTTTCGAAAATCTGTGGCCCCAATGCGAGTGAGCCATTTCGTGGTATCTCGCTTGTGAAATACTCTGGAACGAATCGTGTTGGTGCGGTAAAGGTATCATTGTAGATTGTGTCTGGTGGATCAAGCGCACTGTGGTTGCATGCATATTAGTGTGATATAAAATACAAGTAGACTCTGATCCAGGTATCCTAAGAGGAAATACCTACCTCCAATTTGAAAATGGTTTGCCATTAACATCCATATAAGTTTGCGCCTCAAACTCATAATTCGCATCCGGCACTTCCCCAATCTCCAAATTTTCTGTGAACACACTCCCCAGAAACTTCCCTACCTCTGTGTTTCTCATCCTACTGGCACCGAAAGGTTCCAAGCCAGGGAAGATTCTTTGGAAAGTATCGTAACCTTCTAATACTGCTCCTCCGCCGTTAGCTTGCACATCGACTATCAATTTCGTCTTATTGTATTTAAGACAAGAGGAGAGAAAAGAGGCTACGACTTCCGATTGAAGAAGTGGAGCATCGGTGTCTGTTTCTGCGGGATCAATAAAACCTTGCATAACGAGAACAGCGACACTGCTGTTGGGTAAGAAGTAACCGGATATGTAGCCATCACGGTGAATGACTACGGGAGTGGGATAGCCAACGAGAGAAGTGGTGGTACTTATGCGCACGGAGGAAGTAGTAGAGGCGGTAGCAGATTCAATTTTGGTGGATGGCAATGGGTTAAGGACATCGAACAAAGTTTGGCCTGAATTAATGTTATCAAAGGAGATTAGTGCTTCGGCAACGTTCTGGACCGACTTCGTGGTGCCATTTTCGAATGTGTAGTTGTAGAAGTCGGATGTGAACCCCAAAATTTGACCAAAATTGAATACATTGCCACCACCTGAGACATTAAAGGCCGGGGAGAAAAATAGCTGATTGTAGGTGGCATCAGGATCGTTGAAATTGCTAAGACTCTGACCAGTCTTCTGTAGAAATTTGTTTGCATCTTGGCCGTTTATTTTGACGATGGCCGAAGGTGTAAAGGTAGCATTCTTGGATTTGGTGGTTCGATCGAGGTCAGCTATTGATATATCAGCAATGCTTTTAAAAAACTAACAACATATACAGACTTTTGAAAAAGACTTTTGGTAAACTTAGTCCATCGGAAGAAACTGATACTAATGATCCTCCCCAAACAGTAAATTCAAAAACAGAGCTGATGAGTGGTAATGGCAAATTGAAATGGAAGTCATGGGGGAGAATATTGACTAGAGACCAGATCTCCTTTTCAAAATCCCATTGAGTTTTATATTCCCCGGAAAGGAGCAGTGCTTTCATTTGTGTCAACCCACCTAGGACATCTACCCCTGGAAAAAGCCATCCTTGAGGCGGATTCTTCAAGTAGGCCAGTGTACTTTGAAATTGTAAATAAGGTTCGATAAACTCAATAAATGAGATGGATCTATTGACATTCAATGGAACCGATTTAAGGCATTCTAGAGCGGTTGATGCTGCAACGATCGGTTCATCTACACAAAATTAGTCTGAACGATTTGTGTTCATGGCCAACTAAATGTGATCTTACCTGGAGACCGGCGGATCATTGCCGAAACACTTGCACATGCTCCAGATGACGTATTTGTGAAGCCAGTTGGAGCGAATGTCGTTGATCTAGTTGGACTAGAGGATTGCTTGAGTGTACGTTGAGTAGTCTGACTAGGAGAAGCAGCGGAAGTTTTGGATGCTGCATCTCCAATTGCCAAGATACACGCAACCGTGAACAATGAAGCTATGAAACGCATTCTAGAGAAAACTTTCTTGGAAGAAGACTTTAAGAAAGAATAAAGACTCTGTAGTGAAAAAGAGTAGTACAGCTAAGAAAAACCAAGAAAAACACAGGTATGAAAGTAATGAGAGAAGTAAGCAAAGATCGAAATGGAGCTATAATAACATCACGCTTGGGAGATGACTTTGATATAGATATTAAAATCCATGATTTCTGGATCCAATCTCTTCATCCTACAGTGCGGCGGGCTGTGTCTCATGCAGGTAAAATCCTTCGCTGCAACTATCTCATGGCTGAGGAATCTTCAACGCTTTCAAATTTACTTTCAGGTACAGGGCTGATACTACCCGATCATTGTAAATAGGTCGATCAACTCTGATAAATGATAAGGATGGTGATTTGGGGGCAGGATCGAAGAGCCAGAGGCTGTGATAGACGAGAGATGAGTGTAACGTGTAGTTAGAATTCTGAGCAGCAAATCTTACGTGGGAATAAAATTTCAGGCGCAAATAAGCATGGGTGTGGATGAGCAGATTGACCTATCAATTGACCTACCAAGAGGCTCTGTTCGGTTAATACCTCCTAGACTCAGCCCTTGACATAATTATCTGAAACAGGAAAGGCGGGCAGATTCATACTTACTCGTGTGGACGGGGTGATCGTAAGACGTGATAATACTTATATATTCTAGCAATAGTTCGATGCTATTACTGCCCGGAGTTTATTTTTTAGCGTTCTGCTTCAAACGCAGCCGCGATAACACTCAAGACTAAGATGGAAACCGATGTGACTTCTCCATCTAATTGCATCGGATTTCTTGATCTTCCCGAAATATTAAAGGCCACGGGGACGCTAGATTGATATCATGTGGTGTCATATGTCGAAATTTGAAGTACTTTATGTCATGAAGCTTTAATTTGCCTGAGAACTACCCAAGCGAGTGTATTGATTTATTCGTTGCATCATGTTGAAAGCACATGGCTATCTCCTTTCAATGCACTTTTCAGACACGGATGGATCATTGTTGTAGATGTCAGGAGAGTTCATTGGACGAATCTCAGCTAATAATGTATGATCTGTACGCTGAAAATTGGGTAACCCCAAAGCATAATCCTTAATTTACCGGATCTCATATGACTTCTCAAATTGTTGCATCTACTGATCAAGAGTAGCGACAGTAGGATCCCAAGCACATACATAATAGTCCCCGGTTTCCAGCCCATTCATCTCCTCTGCCGTGAGCTCGAAATCATAAATATCGGCATTTTCCTTAATTCTGCTGGGGGTAACAGTTTTTGGTAAGGGTACGAAGCCCTTTTGTAAACTCCATCTTAGCAGGATTTGGGCTGAGGTTTTGTTGTACTTCTTAGCGAGTGGCTGAAGCAGTTTGGAGTCATGCCTCTCGCCACGAACAAGAGGGGAGTATGCTTCTAGAATAATGCCTCGTTTCTCACACCATGAAACAATATCAGCTCGAGCAAGCCACTAATTCAAAGTCAGTCTTATTGTACCTCGGAAGAGATACGATCGACATTTACAGCAAGGCAATGACTGGCAGTTGAGAACGAAGGAAAATTATGGAAGCACAAGAGAGGTATCTCAAGGGGAGTCATTCCAAATTTTAATCCTTGATTGGATGGTTGTGTACCGAGTTTGGTGGATAGAAGGGATTGAGATGAGCAGGCTAGAAAATAACTTACTGGATGGAGTTCCCATTGACCAACATCAATAACGCCTCCTCTACCCTTTCCTCTTTCCTCCTCGAGTTCTTTTATGTAAACTTCCATTTCGTCCAGATGATGAACACCATAGTTGCTGACGCCAAGACTGCGAATTTTTCCTTCTTCTTGAGCCTCAACTAGAGCTTTCCAAGCACCTTTACGAGCATCTCGCCCGCCATAAGGAGCATGAATGAGCATAAGATCAATGTAGTCAAGCCCAGTTTCCACAAGAGTTTTGGTAACTTGTGCTTTGGTATTCTCATAGCTCAAGGCACGAGGTGGAATTTTACTAGTAAAGAAGATATCTTCACGTGGAATGCTGGATTTATGAACAGCAACGGCGCAAGGACCTTCATTTCGATATGCTGCAGCCGAATCGACCTGTGCTGTGTTAGAGAAGTACCACAAGCCTTTGTTCTTGGAAGTGTTCTTACATGTCGGTAACCCGCATCAAAGGCTTTGGTCACTAGATCTTCACATTGAGATGCTGGACTAAGTTCGATGTCAGTTTGACCCATATTCCTCGATGGTGGTATCTCCGTACGTTTGGTAAACTCCATACCCCAGGATAGGAATATCATATCCCGAGTTCATACGAAGCTTTGAATTGATATCGAATTTTGTCATATTGTTGCTAGAATATAAGTCAGTCTCGAAGTTCAAATCAATGATGAGCCATATAGAAGGAACGTGGTAGAATCTAAAATGGCAGTGACTGATGAGAAATATCCAGAGTTCAAGAGGAACACAGTTCAATGGTACCTAAGTATATCAAAACATCCTGGATTTGAAAACACATTCGATGCAAGGTAACAAAGAGAGGATGTGTTAAGTGAGATACTCATCACGTAGTACGTACTTCTTGGAAGAAACTGTAAACGATCTTGGATGAGTAGCTTGAACCGATGGTTTGAATTGATTTCTTATGAGATTGAGACGCGATGTTAAAGACGACCTCATGATATAAAGGATCTTACTGGAAAACGCAGCAAGGAAGAGAAACAGTCCTACCTAAATACCCAATTGAAATATCTGATGTATTTCCGCGGTAACCTTGCCCCTCGATTTCAAATATCTTCGCTCTTGCTCAACCTTAACTCCGAGTCCGACGATGAAGAACGACAGACACGTGACATATTTATAATAGCTGAGTAGGGCATGGTTGAACAGGTACCAACAAGATCTTCAAGGCACTAATAACTGCATGAAGTAATCTGTGTAAGGTGGTACTTTTAGTTAGATATGATCTAGAGCGAAGCGAAGAAGCCTCCACGGCAGTGGCCAAGCGGAGCGTCACATATCGAATACATACGGCAGGCAGGTATATCAAGATGCATATTAGAGAGAGAAGAAGTTTGATTACACGTGATGATAACTTGTTCAACCTTGTAACTTGTGACATGCCAGATACTGTGAGTCTCAAAGTTCTTCCAGTTGTAAAATCGCCTAAACACAATGGTAGTCGAGATCCTTTCTAAGAGCTGCCATGAGCATATACGAGCACGTGATCGGACAGATAAGATGCAGACATTCATGCTTATGTAAGCCCTGATAAGATAATCCTTTGTCCACGTCCATTGTATTGTTTACGTCATGTTGAAATCCCAAAGATTCTCCAGTCATATCAAAAGAATTATCAATCCGATCTCACGAGACAATATCGAAATGCGTGAATGTCGACCTGCCTACTCATACATACCTTCATATATATTTCTCAGATTAAAGGTATTAACTAGGACAGCAGCATCTTTCAACCTTTTATACGATAGACTAGACTAAATCTTAGTACGGCACCGGCTGCACACTAGATACCCCGCCATCATTTAGCCCACGGTGAAATCATCATCTTTTTTTTTCTCCCAAGTCTATATCGAACTTCTTCAACCTTGCGACACCATTCACTACAAATTTCACACCACACAATCTACTTGAGAGATAACACAATACTTTTGGAAAGTCCTACATATCATACATTATACAAATACATCTTGGAAGAATAAAACGCATCTGCAGAAACCATAAGTTATGCGCCTCCTTGAACACGATATCGAGCGTGATGGCTCTGGAACCATCACTCTTATGCCAGAAGAACCAGAAGATATGGTTCGCCTGCTCCCTATTCTCTCCTTTAACTCATTAATTCTAACATATCTCAGTGGCATGCCTATAACCTCATAACCCCCACCGACATCCTACGCGCCAGCGCTCTCCGCAAGATTAGCAGAGAAACCGCCACCGGAAGCGTAACCACAACCCGCACACACTGTACCTTATCCATCAGCGTAGTATCTTTAGATTTCGATCCACAAGCCGGTCAATTACATGTCAAGGGTCGCATATGTGAGGAGAACTTATACGTCAAGGTCGGCGCATATCATACTCTTGATCTGGAACTGAATCGCAAATTCAGAATTGCCAAGATCGATGGTTGGGATTCCGTTGCTCTAGATGTTGTGGAAGAAGCCATACGAGAGGACAAAGAGGGCGTAGTGCCTGCGATCGTGATGCAAGAGGGAATGGCGAATATATGTTTAATCACTGAACATCAAACTATCTTAAAGCAGAGAATCGAAACCAAGATACCGAAAAAGAGGGCCGGGATGGCTGGAGATTACGATAGTGGAACGAAGCGCTTTTACCAGACGGTGCTCGAAACACTCTTGAGACATGTAGATATTACTCAACAACGCCCATTATTACTCGCAAGTCCCGGATTTGTCGCACAGGGTTTCCAGAAATATATGATGGAGGAAGCAAGTAGGACAGGGAACAAAGCTGTAATAGCTAATAAGAATAATTTCGTCGTGGTACACAGCAGTTCCGGTCATCTTCACAGTCTCAACGAGATCCTCACGAGCCCAGAAGTATTGGCTAAACTCAGCAATACGAAATACGCCCGCGAAACTCGCTTTATGGATGAATTCATGACGATGCTTCGAAAAGATGACGGTAGAGCATGGTATGGACCGGCTGAAGTGGAGAAAGCAGTTGAGCAGGGTGCGGTAGGAGCAGGTGGTGGTGTCCTATTAATAAGCAACGGATTGTTTCGAAGTCAGGAAATAGGAGTTAGAAAGAGATGGGTTAGAGTGGTAGATAAGGTTAGAAACGATGGAGGAGAAGCGAGAGTGTTAAGTAGTGATCACGAAAGTGGAAAGAGGCTGGAGGGATTAGGTGGTATTGCAGCGATACTGACGTATCCTTTAGAGGATCTGGATGAGGAGAGCGAGGATGAAATTGAAAATGAAGAGGATTCGACGGCGAAGGGGGTACAGGCTATGGTTATATAGCCCCCTAGATGAAACCTGAAGAGATCAATATTTTTGTCGACTCATGATATCATCTCTCGGGTTAGCGAGATCTAAGAATAATGCAAAAGATCATAAATCACACAAACTATGCGACTGCATTCGGATATCTCGATATCATCTTTTTCATTTCATACTCGATACCTATCCACCTACCTACCCACCCACATATTCACCTGATGCATGCAATGTAAACTTAATACCTGCCTTTCCGCTCAAAGAACTCTTCATCATAGATTCCCTCGGAGGTGCTCAAAGTCCAAATCCAAATCCAAATCCCAACACAAAAAGAATCCTCCCATCTCAATTCTCAATTCTCAATTCTCAATTCTCAATTCTCAATTCTCAATTCTCAATTCTCAATTCTCAATTCTCAATTCTCAATTCTCAATTCCAAACACATACTCCATAATTACTTACAACTCATAAACTTACTATCTACCTACCTATCTACCTACCCACCTATCTAACAAGAAATAGATATTCATTTTCACATTCGCAATCTATCTACATACAATAAGTATTTATACCCCTTCTCTTCTCTTCCCTTCCCTTCCCTTTCCTTTCCTTCCCTTTCCTATTATATTACATAGGTACCTACATACATACATACACACATACACACATACCTCCTTACTTACTTATTTTACATATCCATATGTATCCATTACCTCCTGCCCAGAGAGAGCAGAGCCAATCTCGCGATCAAACCAAAACCACTTTATTTATTTATCCATCTATCTACAATATTCGAATTCACAATCACATTCCATTTTTTGTTTGTTTATTGGGGGGGGAGAGATGAATATTCAAATACCTCGCTCATCTCGAGATAAGGTTTGAGAGGATTGATTATCTGTACTGTGAATAGGTTATTCACAGAGCGTCTCGTTTTTGTTTTTGTTTTTATGTTTATTTTCTGATGATTTAATATTTTGATTATCTTAGGTATTGATCGTATTCACTATATTGCATTTATTCACTGCATGTATCCAGTATATATCCATCCATCAAGATATCACAAATCATGAGATAGATATGAAACTCAATATCAGCGATAGAAAAACATTTGAGAATTTGAAAAGGAAACTTTAAAACGTATACATATGAATGAACAAACAGATAAAAAATCTACGTCCCGCGTTTCAATTTAGAAACTTCTTTTGCCCGTCTTCCTTTCTCATACTGTGGAAGGGATACATCAAATGCCTCTCCTCATCTCAATCCATCAAGGGTTCTTCGCTAGACGATATCGACTCGCTAACTCGGATATCAATCTCACTATAGAAAAAGGAGATAGAATATCATCATTCAAACATGAACATCTACACGATTTACAAATCTGTATCTTCCGCCCTGACACCCTCTCCCATTTCTGTCTTAACAAGACAAAACCTTGATCATCATCACATAACCATCTCATCCGCATCCTCGCCAAGTATATCTTTAACACCCAATCTCATCGGATCTCCGCGCGTCAGATTTTGATGAAGATTCTTCAGCGGCGGAGCTACATAAGGGCCAATGCCGGGAGCATCCAGACTCGCTCTCCTGACAACTCCCTGACGATACGGCGCATCTGTAAAGTATGGCGAGTGCCACACACACGCCATGAAGATTTCCTCGCCCGCTTCGTCTTCGGGAAATCCGTCTGGCAAGTCAGGATGCTCTAGGAGTGCTGTTCTTGTACCCTTGCATTTTTCTTTCTTCCATATTATATTGGAATCGTACATCATAAGATACGCGTCGATATCTCTGGATTCTTCGTGTGGATCTACATCTTTGAGATTTCGTCGACAGATGAAATCAAATATTTCTGTGAGTTGTGGGTCGGGCTGCGGAGGTACTTTCATTTCTGTTGACTGTGGTGGTGTGGGGTCCATCCATCCTTTATAGTTGACTTGAATGACGCCATACGCGGCAAGAGAATAGCTTAATTTCGATTAGCAAACGTATCAGAAACTGACAGGAAACAATCGGATATCCTACTAGAAGAGTTCATCTTTCGTGTTCGCTACAAGTAGGAATGTTTTCCATTCCCCATTCGTCAGCTCGATCCCACCGTGACGAAGGATATAGCACCTGACCAAATGTGCAGGCAATTGCCACTTAAATGTGTGTATAGCAAGTGCGAACTTGTTTCGTTCTAGATACATTCGAATCTCATCGTACCTGGGACAACAATCCATTTCGACAGCATCAGCTCTATCGGCACGACCGACGATGGGCTGAAAACCATGTTCCCCAGTAGGAAGCCTTGGTGATAAGACCTTAGGATGGACATTTTTTGATGCTTCCTTGATTATTAAAGTCAATCTTCTTTTTTCGGAATCAAACGAATGGGCGACTTTAGTCTTTCTCCTAGATAAAACTCCTGGGGGCTTTTTCTCAGGCACCGAAATACCTGTAGTATGTCTGAGAGCAGCCGCAGTCTCACCTCGTCGTCGAATAACACCTATTATCTTGGGACCCGCTTGAGTTGCCTTTGAGCCAAATCTGTGTGACTATAAGTTAGATCTATGGCCATAGTATCAGACTATCCTTGAGCAGATCTCAAGACCAATAAACTTACTTCCTCACGTAAACGTCCCAAAATTCTTCACACTCGAGGCTCATAAAGTAAGAGACGGGAATCGGATAGTACATTATGTTTTCCCAATTCTTTTGCTTTTCCGGAGCTAGCACGGGCATAGTAGACGTATAGAACTCATGTCTGTACGTAGGCCAATTATAGCTAACATTGATATCAGATTGAAGTAATGCGGGATAAAATGGGGACATCAGAGTTGCTCACAAGATTATACCTCCGCAGGAGTATCCCGCAGTGTCTACAGGATTAATAACCGAAAGCGAGATGCCACCAAATACCTTAGAAAAACGGATTAACAAGGACTAATATGAAGACCCTGAGAAGGATGCAGACTCATAAACATACTTGGTTTGTTGCGGAGAATCCCCTATGTAATAGTTAGCTTCTCCAGCAAAAACGAATGCTGCTTGACTTGCAATTCTGGTATAGGCTCGTTGTCAAAGTAAGGCTCGCCCCAGCCCCATTCCTCAAGATGTTTGTTCATTCTGACCATTTGATGGCCCATAGCATGCTACTTTGATCAATGGTGAGCCAATACGAAATTCGAATGCAACTTACCGCAGTCTCGTGAAGAATATCTTCCGCCAAGCGAAAATCATCCAAGGCTCTGTCCTCTGGCAAGAGAAGAGGATTCAGCAACGGCTCGACCAATTCATAGGCGATGGTAACAAGTGTAGCTTGAAGTTCGGGCGGACTACTTGATGTACCTCGACGTGGTGACCACCTGGTCAAGCCGGCTTGAAAATTACCTAATTCAGCCATTCCATCAGGAGAGCTCTTATACGAGATGCAAGTTTCAGTAATTGTCTCATGAGGAAGTAATTTTTGGAGGGATAACAAGAGTCAAAAACGTGCCTGTAAAGAGAGATATGCAGAAAGGAATTAAAAGACTGAGATCTGGAATGGAGAAGTAGAGTTCACTGAGATGAATACATACTTTAGCTCCTACCAATGCATAATTAACCTGTTTTCTCATATTCCCCAATAGCTCTATAGCGTAAGATGCGAGCTCCTTGTCTTTTCTGTCCTCCATGGAAATGAATCGCATTAAATGAAGGCCAAAGTCGGGTGGAAGCTCCGTTTCTGGAATCTCTACCAGTGGACCCTTCAGTAACGCATTAAACCTTTGCCGTTAGCGAAACAGAAATGAATCACCACAACCGGGAGGCATACCAGTCCCACGTATGTATGTTAGCGATAACGCTCGATACAATTTTTATGGCCGGTAACATTGCATTCCACACGCTGGATGCCGGTGTTTTAGTAAATTGAGTTCAAAGATAGAGCATACTCACGCATCATTCTTGGCCTGATTTGTTCAGTAAGTCTTAATTGAATATTTTGATATGGAGGATTACTTGCCTCCCAATATTCATTACCATCTCCGAATGGATATCTAGCCAGATTTCGCGGAAACTCATACTGCCAATTGCTCCTTTCCAACAATGGATGAATCGG
Organism: Botrytis galanthina; assembly: GCA_004916875.1. Lineage (NCBI taxonomy): Eukaryota > Fungi > Ascomycota > Leotiomycetes > Helotiales > Sclerotiniaceae > Botrytis > Botrytis galanthina. The sequence continues at coordinate 30,213 of PQXL01000383.1, forward strand.
GACGTTTTCAAGATCACTTCCATAGTTTATCCTTTGACTTATAGTTTCATGAGAATCTGGCAAAGCTAGAACTGATTTCAACTCTGCTGCGGTGAAACCTTTGAACAGCGTTAATCGTAAGTATTATATCATTCAGGAAAGCCTACCAGAGAACCTAATCCTTTGATACAATTCAAGACCTTCGTCAAGATTCAATTGATCTTGGGGTTTTAAGAATTGTGCCGGAGTGACTGGTGTGAGGCCGCTTTTCAATTGTGGCAGGTAGCTTTTTAGCACAGAATGGATGCCTCCTTTGGGCTGCCCGTACTTTCTAGCAAAGGGTGTAGGTCCTGCAAACCTTATGTGAGTTCCCTTTGGTGTTAATGGATCCATATTTTGTACCGCTGTTACGTGAAATTACTGAGATTGACTGATAGTCCATAGTAGATCACTCGCAAATACAAACGGTAGAAGGTAAAATATCTTTTTTTCTTCATGTCTGCACTGCACAACAACGGAAAGACAAAGGATGATGGGCCCCTTATGATTGTGAACAAAGAAATGTGACTCCAACACATACATTCCGTATAAAGCTAGCTTTTCGTCTTGAGTTGGGACATATTTATCGCACTAACTAACTTATGGAATATCAGTGATCTGAAAAGTCGTTTGGGGTAATTTAATCTCGATTTTTCGAAACGATGACATATTTTGAATGTGGGAAGTGAAGCTTAGTATGGTATCATCGTTGATCATCTATAACAAGAAGCTTTAGACGCGACAGACATCCATTGACGATAAAGAGGGAACTGTTTTCCCATACCCTACACCCTTTGCAGCTGCCTTTTGAATCCAACTGACCCAGCCATCAACAAATCACGTGCAGATTTAACTGTAAGCGGGTGTCCTCAAATGTTCTTGAGATGGATTGTTTGTATTCGTCGTCTCGGACTGCCTTTAGTCGCCGAGAATCGAAATATATACGTATTCAGAGAAGAAAGGGTGGTAAATTAGCACTGAGGGGGATTGATAGAGTTCGAGGAAGTTGGGGAAAGTTGAATATTAGAGTCTAGACTCGGTGTGGAATAGTTCCATGCACCAAGAATGATCTCGACCTTCTTTAGGTTATGGGATTGCAACATAGTTACCTGGCCAGCTTGACTTGAGGTTACCCAAGATGCATGCATTGCATACACTAATATAATAACATTTGGATAAATTTGAAATGGAGTAAACAAAGGAGAGGAAAATAGTAGAGAAGATGACAAGAGGGATTGGATTAATTTGAACAATACTTGGTAAGTCAAGATGTTTGTTGCTAAGTTTTGGGTCTGGAGCAGGTAATTACTACCAGAAGTAGGGAGGTAGATAGAACTTTCAATGTTTTTCGAACACTCACTATCTTTTAACAAATGTGTCGATATCTTCACAAGACGGAAGGTGGGTGTGGACACTGTGGATCCGATGAAGTTGTTATGCAGCAAAAGCACAGATAGATTGAACTCGTCTCTCGAGCGAGCGAGCTAGTTCAGTATCAATAGTGGAGTACTCACTGACCACTGCTCATTCTCGTTCAAGGACTCAAGGTTCCCCCCAGTGCTCGCACTTTGAACTTATCATGTACATACACAGCTCGGCAGGTAAAACCGATGTCATCGAGGGGGAGGGGTCTCGGAGGTGTGAGGTGTGAGGTGTGTGAGACCTTACCTACAAGTGTATGATGATTGATCAATGATCAATGACGATGGTCCAATGATGTCTGGTCTTCTTCTATCGTCGATTGTAAGTGGAGAAGGAATGATGAATCTTTTCTTGAAGTGAATCTCATGATGAAGTTGTACGTGAGTTTTGAATACTAGCCTCGTAGGTACATACATACGTAAATAAAAATAGTAATTGTCGCTCCGCTTGGCCACTGCCGTGGGGGCTTCTTCGCTTCGCTCTAATAGAAGAGCATTATATAGTTTGTTACTCCTCATTCCACTGCAAGTCATCATATATCGAGGAATTGATGAATTGCGAAAAATCGAGCGCAGCGAGGACGGGGGTTTGGGGGTTTACCCCCATTAAGAGAATGTATAATAAAGATAATAAAACAGATAAAGAATTGAGAATTGAGATTTGAGATTTGTCATACATAATAGAAGAGTGCGAATTGATAATGAAGTACCAGGTATGGATACTACGATATTGTTGATGCGTGAATGGTGTGTATGTGTGTGTGGTATGTATGATACGTGAGGGATGAGTTATCTTTGAATGATCAATGCAGACAGCAAAAGAGGGCTTCAAGGTTGTAACTTGTCACATCCAATTGATCCATACCGTTAATGGAATAAATCTCCACATTTCACCGTTCATTGGACCAACCGTTCCTTCATCCCCGCCCAACCTTAGCTTTGCTTGCATCTGTTAGTCCTCTTTCCTTTCCTAGTTTCATCGCGATGGAGGTCTGACCTTGACATATATTGGCTGATCGTCATTTAGCTGCAGCTTCATGAGACGCGAAAAGACGCCACCATGCAATATTATTGGGGCATTTGATATCAGATGTGACTCTATGGAAGCGATGGCTTATTGGGAATGCAAGAGACCGTTTATCCAAGCTCCAAGCTCTGAGGTCGATATTGGAATGGAATGGATGAGAGATGAAGATGGAGATGAAGATGAAGAGGGATGATGGAAAGAATGGAAATAGAGTTTGAGGTGCGGGTATGAAGTAGATATGAAGTGAATGAAGCAGGTATCAAGTGAATGAAGTAGGTATCAAGTGAATGAAGACGTGGAAAGGAGAAAGCCAAGAGGACCAGATGGGAAAGAGGAGAAGACGGAGATAAAGATGCATGTCTCTCTGCTTGTTTGGAAATTCCAATTCCAATTCCAAAGAAGTTTAAAGGAAGAGAAAGGGTTGGCATTGGTGGACACTGTGAGGACACTGTGAGGACACTGTGAGGACACTGTGAGCGATTTGAATCTAGACAATGCAGGTTGAATGTAAGGTTAATAAGTATGTAACTTTTCCCAATATCCTTTTTGATTGAGAGATACTAGGTGTAGAGTAGATATCCAATGATAATTTCCCACACGCTTCTTTTCCTTTGATCTTTCTCCTTCTCTTCTCTTCTCTTTTCTTTCTTTCTTTTCTTTCTTTCTTTCTTCTTTCTTCTTTCCTCACTCCATCCTCTATCCTGTCAATAATCAATTCCACCTTCACTCCAATCAAACCTCCATCATAAATGCGAATCAAGCCGGGATTGCAATCTCCGATGGTTCGAAATTGAGTTTGGCACTTGACAGTATTTGTTTAGTCTCCTAGTCTGGTATACTGTATACACCAGAAGATAAAAGTGGTATACCTCCTATAATATCTACCTAATATTACCATTCGTCCCCAGACTATTGACACTGCGGTGCTTATCTATCCGCTTTTGAAACTTGGGGTCTGCGATAAGGCTCTTCTTACTCTAATTATACCCTGCCTTCCACCACCACCACCACCTCCTCATCCTCCTCCTCCTCCTAGCTTCCTCCACCTACCTAATCCCACCCACTACTTCCACTACTTCCACTACTTTCACTACTTCTACCTCGACTTCGCAATCGGAAAGGGATCTTGTCTCATATTTTACTTTGCCATTTGATCCACCAAGCATTTGGGTATGTGTATATGTTTTACTCACTTATTTATTTGATTCGGCCATTTCCTCTCAAAGAAAAGACAGTCAGGTATATCAAGATCAATTCATCAAACTTTGTTTGCATGCCATTCATTCATTCATTTACTGACACTTATAAAATCGCAGATGCTCGACGCGAATTCCTCACATTCACAACATCAATCACACCCCAGCCTTATCCATCTCCCCATCCATTGATTTGGCGTGGACGGTGGCATTACAACCATCACTGCAACCATCACACGACTTCCCACACACAACAATATAAACAACATTCCTCCCTCAACTACACATTTTTGCGAGAGGATCGTGGTGCTGCTTACATACATACCCTTCACATATCTTCTTACATGTTGAATCTCGACCATAAACAATACTTAACCATCCCCAGGTTGCAATATTGCTTCAATTCCATAATGGCGACCATTGCTTTACCAAGACCCATTCCCGCAGGACACACGAGATCTTCTTCACCACCCCACTCACACCCTTTAACTCCCACGCTAAGCCTGGATTCCCTCAATTCATCGTCGGCCTTCCCAATTCCCATTCCCAATAAACATCTACCAGTATGCCCACCAGGTCCCACTCCATCCGAGAAACCAGATACCCCTCCCAACTCCCCACCAACCAAAGAACTTTCTTTGTCCCCACGATCAATCCTATACCCGCCCGTCAATTATAATTCACGATATTTTGATTCTTCCATAATATATGAGATTGACGCCGGTGGTGTAGCTACGGCTTTGGAACATTTAGCAGGCCAACCTCTCCCCGATCCTTCCCAAGTCTTTCCGTGGTTTCATGGCCTGCATCCCTCCAATCATATCCAACAAGCTTTCTTTATAGCACGCCGGCGAACCTTGCGAAGAACACCAAAATGTATTCGAGGTATCACAATTGTCAAGGCTGATGGAGATTTGACTTCTTCGAGACTGAAAGGTGCCATTACTCCCGATGAGTTCTTGAAGTTTGGAATCACGACAGAATTCCAAGAAGTCGACCCAAAAGAAGGCTTTTCGGTCCGCAACTTTCAAATACAAGCCGCGAAATCTGCCATGGTATCAGACATTATTGTTTACGGAGAGGATTCTCGCAATGTCGAGAGACTGGCGAGGGAAATTGCCGCTGCACAACAAGCTGTTCGCGAGACTCATTTCAATCAAGGACATGAAATATCTCCATACAATACGTTTATATGTACTAGTGCGTTTAGTGAATTCGAGGAAAACTATCCACAAATTGTTTCGGTGGATTCTCGGGCTAGATGGACTGGGGAAGTCATGGATTTCTTTCATCAAGAGAGAGTGGAGATGTGTGCCATGACCAAAGCGTCGGAAATCGATCATAATGTTTGGTTGGGCCCAACCCCAGATGGATACTCGGAAACTCGCCAAGCGTCTTCGGGAGGAGAATTCGATATTCTCATCGAATGCAATGATCTAGGTCAGATCAATCCTCGAGAATTAAAAGACATTGCAGAAGGGAGGTCAAGTAAACGACAATTAGGATTTCCATCTTCCGGAATGATTCAACCCCCGTCCTGGGAACATGAACAAGCCGACGGGATTCTCGAAACTTGTAAATGGATATACAATCTTTCTCACGGGATTTTGCCCGAAGATGAAGATGGTGATATTGATTTGGTCACCAAGACAAAGGAAAGAAAGATCCTGATTCATTGCACTGATGGCTACACCGAATCTACTCTCCTCGGTCTTGCATATTTCACTTATGCTACGGGTCTCTCTATCCCTAAGGCCTGGCTTGAATTGCATATTTCAAAGAAGCGCAACTTCTTTGCGTACCCGCAAGATGTCAGTCTCCTTACAACAATCGCACCTCGCCTCCTTTCTGAATCGCCTGTTCATCGAAAATCAAGCTTATTAGATATTACCGATCTCGCCAAAGAGGAACCGGAGTGGATAAAGTGTATGGATGGAAGTCTACCTTCTCGCGTTACCGACTACATGTATCTCGGGAATCTTGGACATGCTAATAATCCGGATCTTCTACGACGTCTTGGCATCAAGCAGATTCTGAGTGTGGGTGAAACTGCAACATGGAAGGATGGCGAAATAAATAAATGGGGAAAAGATAATGTGATGGTAATCCAACGGGTGCAAGACAATGGAGTAGACCCGTTGACCGATGAGTTCGGACGATGTTTAGATTTTATCGGTATGGTTTGCCCCTATGTGCTACATGAGACCACTCGCTAATTAAGCCAACAGAAAGAGGTAAACTAAACAATACAGCAACGTTGGTTCATTGCCGTGTAGGCGTTTCGCGGAGCGCAACTATTTGCATCGCTGAAGTCATGCGGACAATGCGTCTTTCATTTCCGCGTGCTTATTGCTTTGTCAGAGCCAGAAGGTTAAATGTTATCATCCAGCCACATTTGAGATTTAGTTATGAACTCTTGAAATGGGAAGAGAAACTCAAGATGTCAGGAGGCAAGTTCGGGGGAAAGTGGAAAGGCAGGGAATTGGAATGGGCGGATATTGCGAGAGAAATTGCAGAGATGAATAGACCGTACAGCGCTGGTAGATGATGTTGGTTGGGGGTGACATCATATGGGATTGTATGGATGGATTTGGAGTTGAATATTGGGTATACTTACTTTCGATGGGCAATTATGGTGTTATGATTGGGGTTTACTTTTCTTCTTTGGGATGGATGACGAATGATGGTTGATGGGTGGGATGGATTGGAGGACATTGGATACATACCCCTTCTCGGCTGAAACGTTTTGGTAATTTTGGATGCGACTTTTGGTTACGATTGGATTACGATATGATAGCGACAGATACCACATTCTTTGGCAGCGTATAAGAACGCTTGCAATTATTCTTAGGGATACCTTTAGGAACTTCAGGGAAAAGGAAGTACGTAATTATACGGTGTTCGGTTTTGAATTTATATGATTCCTGGGTAATGCATCTTGTGAAGTTTACGTAATTGATGATTGATGACTGGTGATGAAGTAAATGGATTTTACTTGAAGAGTAATGATGAGAGTGCAGTACCATTAGATTCCCTCAATGCCGGGGGTATAGTAGTGCCTAGGTACCTAGACTTGCTACTAGCGCTCTTCTTGCAATCGCTTGTTACTATAAGTCAAGACACTAGGGTCATATCTTGTGCACTCAATTGAATCGCTAGAGCCTCCACCCTTTCTTACATTCTATTGCATGTATGAAAAAAACATCGTGGCTAGCTTGATATCTCCGAGTTACAATCCGCTGTCGGAAAAGAAAAATATGTCAGTGCCATCCAAAGAATCCTGCTTGAGGAGTACTGTAGTCGGGAAGTAAGGGGGATGTAGTGTGGTCACCGAGAATAACGGGGGGGGAAGCATCTGAAGGACTCACAGTATTTTCTATATCTAAGTGGAGGATTAAAGGTGTATTGGCTATGAATCGAAAGAAGTGTTGGTGTATGTTAAATATGTAGGTTAAGGGAAACTGCCTTCATTGACAAGATGTGCCATGTATCATATATGCCACCCATCCAAACTTGATGTCACAATATCATCACAGCGTCGACATTTCAAACACCGTTATTGTCTCGTGATATCCATCATATCAACTTCTCCTTCACCACTGAACTTTTTGAACTGCCACTGCACTGCACAGCATCGAGTTCTCTCGGAACTCTGTGGGTTCTAGAGATGTTCCTCAATTTCGAGTGATGTATGTAGCGAGACGCTGGTAGTTAAACATTCAATTGCTTCTTTCGAGCCTTTCTGCTTCGTCTTTTCCTACGGCCCTTCTCCCCCACTCTTGAGGTTCGAGATACATGGGTTTCTAACACTTGTTTTCGATAACCTTTAAAATCATCCACGGTATCGCCCATTAAATGCTGAATTGATACCCAGTCGCATCGTATTTAGAAATGCAATATTAGAAGGAGTTGATATCGAATTTTCGTCGCAAACACCTAGATATATAGTTATCGAATCCCCATCCGCGACTCCCAGCCTTGGCAACTCAAAAAGGGGCCGCAAGATGAGCGGGTCATTGTCATCATCACCATTATCACCATCGGTAGAGTTCTCATGGGAAGGATCGACGGATGACACGGGGCGATCGGTGGTACCATACCTTGAACATCTAATTTTACCTTTTGGCGAAATTTATGGTTAAATTCTGTCTTTTCTTCATCATCTCGATTTGCCCATCGTTGAACTGCCGTTCTGCTCCGAGGAAAACTTGTGCGTCACGTTTCGTGCAGAGATATTGATTCGATGCTTGATATCTTCAGTGCTGAAATAGAACCCGATATCATGACGGATAAATTCACACAGAATTGCTATGCGTGGTTTAATGGCGGGGTGGAGACCATCGAGCCGCGGAATTATTTTCCTTGCGGCATGGTGAATAGTACTTCGGTATGAAGAGTTTATCTCGAGAAATCGATATCTGCCTGATGATGTTGTTGTTTGTACTGATGCGAAGTAGGATTTCCTCACTTGCTGCATGGAGTTTGATACGTGCGTGGGGAACAATATCTGTCAAGCATCGGCGGGCGTGGCGGAGCCGGAATGTAAGTCAGGCGTTTGGGATCTCACGCATGTTGCGTGTATGGGAATGTTGTCTACTCGGTGCTGACTCGTGGGTCTGGAAGATTATCTCGGCTATTGTAATGATCCTACATATACCGCCTCGGTGTGTCCGAAAGAATGTGGTATGTTGCATCTTCATCCATCCTAGATATCTGATATCTATCGAGCACGTGTCTACTCTCACAGATCGAAATTACAACTACCAAACTAACCCTTCTACACGAAAGTCGACCTCGAAACTAATGGTGGTGGCGCCATCGGTATCGTTTACAACTCCACAACCAGCGAGTGGAATTGCTGCAACGACTCCGCGTGCAAGAGTCTCAGCAGTGAAGTTTTCGACGCGCCTGCTCCTTCCTCTCTATCCGTCATCGCTTCACCCACTTCGAGGCCCTATTCTACTTTTACTACCTCCTCGGCTTCTTCGTCTATTACTTCTTCTTCATTAGCGATAACTTCTTCCTCTTCCTCTTCTTCTGCATCATCATCGACGATTGAATCCCCAACCACAACTCCCACATCCTCCTCATCCTCATCTCCATCCCCCTCTTCATCAAAGCTCTCCCCAGGCGCTATAGCAGGAATTGTCATCGGCGCCGCGATCTTCGTTGTGCTCCTCGCTCTTCTCACATATTTCCTCCTGCGCAAACGCATGGATCGAAGTAACCACAATCAGAACGTGGGAGAAGCATATGCTAAACCGGAGTTGGTGGGCGATACGGGGAATGCAGGGGAGAGAAGTAGTGGGGTTGAGGGGGCGGGAATGAGCAGGGTGGAGATGGGTGGTGGGGAGATGCCGGAGATGGGGGATGGGAGGGGGCAGGCGTGGGAGTTG
>PQXL01000384.1:0-39235 GCA_004916875.1 Botrytis galanthina
CTACAACTACTACAACTACTACAACTACTACAACTACTACAACTACTACAACTACTACAACTACTACAACTACTACAACTACTACAACTACTACTACTACATTTTTATACTTGCTATATTTGCTACATGGTATTTAGATTCTTATTTATGTTCGTACACATATCCATATCCATATCCATATCCATATCGAATACTCCAAACCAAATACTCCAAATCAAATACACCAAACCAAATACCTACCTACCTACTCGCCGATCTATTTATATTAAATCCAAATATCTATCCAATAAACCTCATCACATATCAAACACTTTATATACACATACATACATACACATACACACACAGAGACATACAAATCTTCAACATCATTCAAATACCACTTTTTGAATACTGATTTTCATTTTCAACTTTCCACATACTATACATCCATGATAAGCACCTCTCTTCGAGCAACTTTTACTATATTCATTTTGTAGAATTTTCATTCAATTCTATTCCATCGATTCCGGTTCCATTTAATGCACACCATACCATACGTAGAATATCAAACGTAGCTGGAGGTATGTACGTCCTCACTATCTTGCATGCATATACTATATCTAATCCATCCATCCATGTGTCTTTCTTTTGATCAGTTTCATCCATCCATCCATCATTCTATGATACACCCCATCAATCCCCCTAAATGCTTCAAAAATCCACAAAAACCATTCATCCATCCAGTTATGCATCCTAAGCTCCTTCCTCCCATCCCATCTTTTACTTATCCCACCCAAACCCCATACAACATCCCTCAAAAACACTTAATTCCCTAACCACATTTCACATTCCAACTCCTCCTACCACAAATCAAAAAAGCAATTGCAACATCTCTGGGTATAGTGCCATTTCTCCCATCCCAAAAAATAAACCGTATAATGTGCAAAAGTTCAAATCGAAAAACAAAATCAATATCACAAACGCCATCCACACCCACACCCACACCATCCCAATTTCCATGACCATCCTATACTATTCCCACCGAAATGCTTTGGGTATTATACCTATAGAAAAAGTGTGTGACAACAAAAAATATGAAAAAGTAAAATTGTAATAAAGAAGCAATTCCGGGAAATTATGATTTCATATTCGTGAAACGTCGGATTTTACTACAAAGAGGATTGTATCGTAGGAATCATAGCAAGGTAGAATAACCAGCGTGGAGTATAAAAAGTGACTAAAAGTCAACTTGCTTTTTCCAACCCCATTGATCCTTCTTGTTGAATGCTGTACAAACTTCCATGCAATATGCTGTAATTGTATCAACACTAGTCCAGGGTCCAATAATTGTAGGTTCGCCCTTTAAAGATAAATCTTTTAAAAGTTTGTATCCAACATGATGACTTTGTCTCCATGCATCATGCCTTTTCAAATCTTGTGATTGTTGTTTAGACCAAATTCCACGATCTTTTGCTCGATCATCTTCAGTATTACCCGGTGAAGTAGGCATGCTAATAAAAGCACGAGTTGATACTTCAAGACAAACAGCATTAAGATGAGCAGATAATACTTGAAGAACAGGAATATCTTCACTGATATTCTTAAGCCAAGCAAGCATTGGAATAATTGTATCCCAGTTCTGAGCATTCTGACTTCTTTGACTGTAGCTAGTTTCCCTAGGACTAGCACAAGGAAGTCTATTGAAATATCTCATGTACTGACAGATACTTTCAATTACAACCATAACCCCAGCCGTTCGTTCACCAACAGGCTTAAGTTGATGTTGATTACCATTGATCCTTGTCTCATGTTCGCCTTTCTTCTTGAGACTATAAGCCAAAGTTTTAAGTTGGTCAGATCTACTGGTAGAGATGCTCTGAGGAGTCGTTACAGTGATATTTGCGCCCGAGGGAGTTTGAGGATTTCCATCACTAGAAGAAACCCTGACCATAGCGGTACCCCTAGAACCCTCATTCTTTTTGGGTGTGGCAAGTAAACCTTTCTGAGATGGACCAGGGCGCGTAGGAGACTTCAATGGACTAGGAACAGTCTTTCTAGCAGTCGTAACATCAAGATTGTCAGGATGTTTAGCCCGCTTTATTGGCGGTTCAGATTTCGAAGGTAGAACATCACTAGGGCGTTTCCTAGAGACGGTCTTTCTGCTCTGAGTTGATAAAGGTACATCCTCTTCAGATTCTGAAACCGATTGATCCATAACAATATTGGCAGATAAAACAGGAGCTTTCTCTTTCTGTGAAAGATCATAAGCCATCATAGCTTCAAAGCCTTCCTTCTTTCTAATATTCTCAAGTCTCGTAAAGTCCTGTGAAGGTCTTGGTGATAATCTAACTAATCGTTCAATAGTTGTAGCTTTCCTTCTAGGATAAGGCAACCTGACAATTAATGACTGACTCGCAGCTGGAGCTTTTGAAACCTCACGAGGTTTTTGTAATGGTGTATTTGAGGCGGATCTTTTTGGAGGATGACCGACTTTGGCACCAGTAACAGTCTTACGAGCAACACCAGGTGCATCCGGTTTACGAGCTTGAGTATGACGTTCTTCAACGGTCAATGAAGTCGACTTTTCTTGACGATTCTCAGGCGCAGAAGTAGTCTTTTCCACCTCCTTTTGCTTATGTTCCGCTAATGCTGCTTCAACAATGGGAGGAAGTGTTGGTGAAAGTAAAGGTGGAAGTACAAAGGGGGATACAGTTCTTGGAGGAGTTGTTGGCGATTCTTGTTGCAATGATAACTCTTTAGGTGGAGGTTTCTTTCCACTGACGAAAGTCTTGGGCTTTGATGGAGTGTTTGATGTGGATGCCTTGTGATCCGATTTCTTTGGGCTATCAAACGTGGTAGGAGTTGTTAAATCGGCGGGAAGTGGTGATAGCAATGGTGGTAAATGATTAACAGGTTTTCCTGATGATTTGTATGATTTCGTCTCCCCTGCTCCCTTGGAGGATCTAGATGCATGGTCATCTGACTTGCTCAAATTGGAAGGAGGGGCTTTTCCCTTGGATGAATTATTATCTGGTTTGACGATTTTTTGAAGATGTGAATTCGCTCGATCAGTTCTGGCACGCTTTTCTGCATGTGATGGTTCATCCGATTCAAGTGATCGTTTAGTGTTTCTGCCATCTGAAACCACTCTTCGTGGAGACTGTGGTCGAGGAGGCAAGCTGTGCTTCATGGGTGCATTCCATGTGGGAATTGAAGGGCTCATTTTTGAGGATGATTTATTTTGTGGTGCATTTATTTCCTTTGATCTCAAAATATCCTTTGTTTGTTCCGTGCGAGTTTTGACGCCATTGGTGCCATTGGTGAGATGATGTGGTCTGGTTGGGTTGCTTCGGGAAGGGGGATTTCTATGACGTTCTTAGCGTTTGCTGGTAGTATTCTGGATATATCAATCATTGAACATACCTATCAATGCCATTCTTGACTACATGCTCTGATCGACTCGCAGAGTGTACCGCAGACCCATTCCGTTGTACTTCGCCATTTGAAGAACTCTCGAAAGATCCGCGAGCCGTTGGAGTCGCATTGGAGATATTGCTTGTTGTTCTTGCATGACCTTTCGGACGAACTGAATCCGGGGTATCAGATGTTCTTGGTGTAGGCTTGATTCCATCTTTCTTCATCTTTTGATACGCCGCGAGAGAGAACTTTTTGTTTGGGTCTCTTTGAGGAGTATTCAAACTACTTCGACCTGCACTATTTGTTGGACTTTCGACTGGATCTTCATGATCAAAAGCTCGTGGAACCTGAAGGTCGCGATCTCCTGTAGAAAAAACAGTCATGTATTGAAGCCTGCGAGCTTCTGAATGTTCGTTGGGTAGGGTCCAAGGTATCCCTATGAGTTCCTCGTGTGATCGCGAATTCCATCTTCCTTTGTCGGCATCGATGATTTCCAAGAGGTGCGGCATCTGCAAACAGTCAATAAACGTGCTAAGACATTCCTCGAATGTGCGAGCTCACTTCTGGGAGTTCATCTTGGGCGAAATCACGAAATAGGTTTTGCAGTCCCCCGATGGTAGCTGTGTTTCTCGAAGCGACTTCCATAGCTTTCTTCTTTTCCATCCTCTCTGTAGCAAGCACATCAGCAATCACGAATGGATTAAACTTTCTCTTCACTATCCGATCGCGGTGTATGGACGACATTCTTGGCGGGAATATGTTTTGGGGATATCTTTGAAAGCATGGAAAACAAAGATGGATGAATTGAAGAGAGTGAAATGGGAAACTTACCAAGATTAAAACGAATTTATGATATGCGCGCAACGTGAAGTTATTTGGTAGGGTAGTTTGACAATAGACAGGTTTGAATAATTTTTTTGCTATTGTGACGTTTCGTAGCTCTTGGTGAATATCACGGCCTAATCATTGTCGCAACAAGACCATATGCACCACAATAGAGTCGCGACGAGACGAAATTATGCGGGAAAGGTGAATTCAACTATTTCCCAGATTGAAGGGGATCCTTATATTTTCGCGATTAAATCAATTATCTTCTTTCTCTCTTTCTTGCTTCCAATTAAAGGTCCTTCTCCTTTTCCCTTATCGAATTCGTGAAGTCTGTCGAGGGATAGCGAAATTGTAATGTATGGACGGAGGTAGGTTGTATGTAGTATGTAGTATGTAGTCTGTGGTATGTAGTCTGTGGTATGTGGTATGTGGTATGTAGGATGTAGTATGTAGTATGTAATTGTGTATGGATGGATGATTTGCGGTACGGGGGTTAAGGTTACGAGGAGGGTGGTGGTGGTGGTTTGTTTGATGATTGTCGTGGTGGAATTGTTTGGTCGGGGCTTTTCTTTTTTTGGGGGTCCTTGCTCTATGGGTGGTTTGGGTGGTTTGGGTGGTTTGGGGGATGGTGAGGTAGTCTGGTCTGGTAGTAGTCTGGGAGTGCAGGTGGTCTGGGAATAGACTTTCACCACTCGCCCACTTTTTAATTGGTATGAATGGGTTTCAAGGTTGATGAGATGGAGATGGAGATGGAGATGGAGATGGAGATGGAGAAGAAGATGGAGATGGAGAAGGAGAAGAAGATGGAGATGGAGAAGAAGATGAAAATGGAGAAGAAGATGAAAATGAAGATATACCTCGATATCCTTACCATCTTGCACATCGTCACGTCTTGATTATTCTCGTCTCATAATGGCCAGTAACTACCTATGCTATATTATATATTGACATTGATATCATCTAATCCATATAAAGAATGCTACCTCGATACCTAGCATGTAGATATACACATCCAGTATCTCCCTACAAAACACGTTACGGACATCCGTGAATCTCTGAGGTCAAGTTCAACAATGGATCCATGTGAACGTGAGATCCCATTCAAACACAATAACATATCATGTGAATCACAATTGACTGTACCTACCTACCTACCTACCTAGTATACGTATATCTAGGAAGGTAACCTTATGGACGTACGAATCACCTTTTCCTAATGATTCTATTTCCCATTCGTTCTTCCCCTCTACATCATCAACCCTACTTCCCCATCCATAACCCTTCCCCATCCATAACCTTCCTCAAAGTCAAACCCACCCATCATAAACATAACACCCCATTAATCCCCCAGCCCATCACCACTCCTCCACGCCGAGACAACGCGGCGAATGAGATAGCATGGAAAAATGTTTCATTCCTCATGTGATTGTGATGCAACTTCGCTCCGGACGTGTAACACCTAGAGATACCTACTCACCTAGGTAATAGGTAAAGGGCAAACAGACTGTTTGATCATCGGTGGAAAACTTCAGACTGTATATGTACCTATATACGTATATGGCATTGGAATTGTAACGAGCGAGTAATTCGCGTAGGAAAAGGGTATCAAATTATCACTACCCTGATTAAATCATTTCATATCTTTAACTGTACGAGAGAAAGGAAATTGGGAACTACCTAACTAATACACAAGATGCATCATCATATACAACTACATTCTTCTAGGTGGCGACTTGACATATATACACTGTATTTTGGTAATTATCTACATTTTGGTATTCAATTAAGTATCCTCTATTTCCCGAAAGATTCTATTTCATCCTCTTTTTGCTTTCCCTCCCCCTTTCTAATGCTAGCTAGGTACCTGCATATTTCGCCTCTGTTGTAAAATTCGGTTTTGGGAATAGTTTATAAGTGCATTAATACTCTCCCCTAATGGTTGTTCTCCCGATGCTTTTGCATGGCATCGATCACACAACCAATTACCTCTCTCGACTGGGCGTCCGAATTTCTCAGCACACTCCCGATGGTAGTCACCATCAACACAAAGCTATAAAGCAATTAGTCTGGTACACCTAGAATAAACATATGATAAATAAACTTACCCTGCCACTACATTGTATAGCATTACTTTGCCATACTGAAACTTGATGACCACACACGCAATCGTGAGGACCTCTCATCATAGGCTCTGCACCTGCGGGCTCCACGTCCGGAGTTGACTTTGATTCCGGATCCGACTTGGAATTCATCTCGTCCAATTCCTTCTTTCCCTTTTCAAACATCTTTTCACAACAAGACATAACTGAACCGTCTTTGAGATCACCCCTTGCTACCCACAGTTCAATCTGCTTGCGCCATTCTTTCTTTCGAGCCTTCTTCTCGGCAAACCAAACGCGATTTCTTGCTACAAATCTTGTGATTGTTTCCGGAAGATGAGATTGATTCGTGAGCCGCTCGGCCATGATGAACTCTTCCCACTTAATAAAATACTCCTTCTCGTCATCTTTAACATCCGTGTAATCATTGATAATCCATTTCCGTTTATGGAGAAGGTAAGATTCGTCATTCTCATCATCAGTATCGGGTAACTCATCTCCAGGTTTCAGAACCCGCCTCGTGCGGTAATCATTGAATTCTCGGTTTTTGACGTCAGGTGCATATGCAGATCTAGGATATGGGCCATGTTTAACATCAGGAACATAGTGCTTATCCTTGGTTCTGGCTGGTGAAAGTGCCAGGCGTCTAATGTAACCAGGTACCAGGGCAGAACTCTCACCCTCGTTTGTGTCGAGATCATTGTTCGACATTTCTGGCGAGGGTTGGCGTGAAGTTTGGCGCGAGGTTTCGGGTGATGGAAATGAAGTAGTTTTGAGATTCAAACGACCAAGGATTTCTGAATCTGGCCATTGATTATTCAGAGGTCCTTCCCTATCTTCCACCCAAGAATGGTCACCAGAAAGATATTTCTCCATATCCAACAAAGTGTTAACTTGCCCAAACTGGATATTTTGTAAAGGGTGAATCTCCCTCGACTTCCGAGACTCTTTGTTGATTTCGATGTGAAACGAAGACTTGGGGCGAACGTGAAATGTAAATCGCAAATGTGTGGTCTTCAAATGGAGTCGAAGACTTTCCATAGATTTAGTATCTATATTGCATATAGGACACGAGAATCCTACTACCACATGCGTTTGTTTGATATTATATGCTTCCGCATTTGCTTTGCTGACCGTATAAGTCACAGATTCCCCGGTGTCCGTCGCCGTGAAAGGAGTTTCCGAAGTTTCTCTGGCCCAATGAGCTCTTAATTTCTTACCCTGAGCTTTTGCACTCAAAGCTTTGAGATTATATGTTGGAACATTTGCACGAACACGTCTTTGACCACGAAAGGGGCTTTCGGGATCTGTTGTTGTTGCCTTTTGCGGAGGCAAAATCTGAGCCAGACTTAACTCAGGAGCTAACTCTGGAACCGGCGTCGGCATTTTTGGTACTTCGATGTGTTCTTCTTTTTTATGTAGATGACTTGGGAGTGACCATTGTACATCTAATTTCAATGATGCAGAAGTTTCAATACTTTCCCCATCATACAGTAGCTCGATCTCTGCTGTGCTTCGCTTGCTATCCCAATCAAATAGCAAAAACTCGCATCTTATTTGACGTACATCAGTAAGCTCTGATTCTCCTTTGAATATTCTTTTTGCGAGTCGACTGTTATGTGGTAGACTGGAAACTGCAAAAGGCAACCAGTCTCTTCGGTTGGCGCGGAATGGCTCGATCAAAAGTTGAACTCCATATTTCCCAAGTTCGTTTGGAGCTTGTAGTTGATCAAATGAAACATCAGAGTTTGGATCCTGAGAGAGGACCTCCGAGGGTATTATAAAGGGTGGCAAGTATATGGGAAAGGTATCATTTTGACGACCTTCAGATATCATTCGAATCCTCCCAGTCTGAGGTTGTCGATAGATATCTGTAAATGACCCATCTTCCGAAATACGGAGCAAAACTAGAGTACACTTTATATTCGAGTATTGACTCTTGTTTCCGTCGCCAGTTTCTTCAAAATTTGAGTTTTGGATGATACTGGCAACCTGGATCCGTAGCAATTTCCGAAAGTCCACGGGGGTTTTTGTTAATTTCAGTACAGAGTCAATACGAACTCGATCGGATTTTGATTTTTTGAGACCGTAAAAATCTGTGGGCTTGATCTTATTGACCTGAGATTTACTAAGTAAACGTGACGGCGGAGATTCTTCACTTGTAGAACGATTCAGTGAAGACGGCTCCATTATTGAAGCAACAGTAGAAGTTGAAGACATAGATCGACTTGAAGGGTCATGGGCCGAAACTGAAGCTAAGTCGGTATTGGTCGTCTTTCTTCTTTTGATAGGCCTTATGTCTTCATCCTCATCATCTTCCTCATCAGATGCCAAAATTTCACGTTCATGTTTTTGAGGCGGTGTGATGATTTTGAGAGATGAATATGAAGAACCCATCTTGAATTTCTCTCGGTATCTTATAGCCTTTTCGAGGTTGCCTCGTAAAAAGGGGCGGAAGGGTTGACGATGATTTGATAACCAATTTTCAATCCCGATTCCTCCTCCATTGATGCCTGCTGGTGACATTTCATTATCGTTCAACCTTTCACTGGCCACTACGCGCCTTTCAAAAGAAAGAAGAAATGGTAAGACGAAGTGAATCTCAAATTCTAACCGACAGGGGGTCCAGCAGAACAGCCAATGCTGAATTCCCAAGATTCGTAGTTTTTATTTGAGTACTTCCTAGGTAACCTTAGGGAGGTATGTACTTGAGTATCCACAGTACCAAAACAATGAAGCTTTTTGGAAATATCGCACGCGTAATGCCGTGTTTTTGTGAGGGTAACTCGAAACCCCTTACAAATGGGAAGGCGTGTTACACGATTGAACAGAAAAACAAGACAAGCAGCCTTGTGGGTAAAGAGCGTGTGCTTGTAGTATATGAGTACAAGATTAATCGAAAGAAGAGGAATGAAGATTGTATGAGGTAAGGAGTACCTAAGGAGAAGATATAGAGCAGCGTGCACTATCAAAGTGTCAGAGGCAGGTAGTAAAGGATTATTCAGAGGCAGCTCAAGAGGACGGGAGAAGTCGAATTATTTGTTGATTGTATTGATACATATTTTTTTGGGTGGTCACTTGTGTTGTCGCGTCGATATTTTGAATTATCAATACTCGTATGTCTAAATGAATACAAGCCTCTCTTCCTTTTCTGATTCTGATAGATACCCACATCTACCCACGAAACGAAGGTAATAATAGGTGATACTCTATTTCCGAAATCCACATGCATACCTCTCTTCAATCAAGCTGAATAATGGCTCCTATTCCAGCATCGAACCATTCACATTTCATCAATATTTGAATATTTCTTGCAGCACGAGATGCAGGTCTCTTCAAGGAAGGAGTTACCGAGGTAAGTACAGGGGTTATGTGCTCTTAGCTTCAACCTTAAATTTCTTATCGGTTTAACCGATATCGCCATTAGTGTCATCTTGTCTACAGGTAAGAAGATCAACATCATTGAATATAGTATCTAATAAGTGAATCATCTCATTGTTTGGAAAAGTAAAGAAAGCATCTTGCATTCAATACTTGTTCATTTATCATCAAAACCCTCACAATTCTTCATTTTCAAACCATACCTAATTGCATTGAAAACTCACTAGCAAAGAATCATACTGCTGCTGTATAAAGATATACTGTCTTTGCAATCGTCCATTTCAGCTTCTTTACCTCACAACATCACCTTCATGAGTTCCAACCAGCAAACAATTAAATTTTATAGGCATGGCTAGATCTTCGATATCTACTCGAGCTCTGCGAACCCCACCTCGATCTACTAGAGGAAATCCTACCTTTTCATACGCAGAACCTCCGACCAGCGATGACGATCTAGAAGAGGAAGAAAATGGCGATGTCGATGAACAATCACATAGTGATATCTCTCATGCGCCACCTACGAGACGCTCTCGGGCACGCACTCGAAATGTGCGGGAACCACGGTCTGCGAATAATAAACCACAAGTAGCTATTACGAAAAGCACTCGACAGAAGCCGGTAATTTCATACGCAGAATCATCGACTGATCACGATTCGGAGGAGGAGGAGGAGGAAGAAGAAGACGATAACGAAGATAATGAACCATCTTATAGTGGCGCAACTCACACGCCCCGCGCAAGACTCTCTCGAATTGCTTCACACTCTCGTTCTTCTGCCAAGCGAAGCCAATGCAATTCCCATGAATCAACACCGAAGAGAAGAAAACAGAATCAATCAGCCTCTCGCAAAAGATCCCGCGTTCAATCGCCAGCTATGCTCGTGGAAAACCCTGAAGCTATTCCGCCATGGCAGACTCTTCCATATCATGTCCTAGTGCAAATATTTGAGTACGCCACATATCCACTGTACGAAGAAAGAACCTTTCAACCTCTTCCATCTGGGAGATGGCTACTAGATGTCGCATATCTTTGTCGGGGGTTCGCCGAGCCAGCCTTTACAGTATTGTACAATTCGCCTCCTCTTGTTCCAATGGATAAAGCACATGGGTAAGTAACTTTGAAAATCTGGATGAAAGCTCCCTAGCTGATTGTATGAGTAGACTGGTAGATTTACTCAAATCTGACCCTGCAATGTTGGCTTTTGGATACAGACAGAAAGTTGTCAACCTTCGTATTGAAGTCAGGCAAGTTGCTGCCTATTCCCTACCTGGCAGTGGACTTTTGGATTTGCATGGCTTAATAAAGGACTTGCCAAGATTGGCGGATTTGGAGTTTTACGATCAGAAAGATTCAAAGCCTTTCAAACAACTTGACGAGTCGATTAGATGGGAATATCCAGTTGCGATCTTTGAAGCACTAGAGCATGTTGAACCGGCTGCAGATATTACCAAAGGAGACAAAACCAGTCTGTGCAAACTAAGAAGCTGGCGTTGGTCGTCCAGACTAGCAGGTAAGAGGTGGCCCATTGAAAAGATTCGCGAGATTCACCTTAAGCCATCTTTCATCGGACTAAAGAAGATTGCGTTTGTCAATTACCAGATTCGACACCCTAAAAAGGGCGAGGAGGATCCAAAACTTGAAGAATTATTGGGTGGAGCGATTTCCGCCCTGGAGGCATTGGAACACTTGATTTTTGAATCATCGACGCTGCTTAATGCGAAATTGATGCCCCTCCTACCTTCAAATTTGCGAAATCTGGAAATCACCAATTGTTGGGAGGTCACTGCTGAAATGCTTGGCGAATATCTCCTGACTAGTGGCAGACAACTTCGCTGTCTCACGCTCAATCATAACCCGGCCTTAAGTCTAGCCTTTCTGCCATCACTTGGTGCAGCATGTCCATATTTGGAAGTTTTAAGAATGGACCTTCAATATTTCGATGCACATATCTCATACCACAGTGCTGAGCCGGATTATGATCAGTTACTCACGAGTGATCAAGTTCCTGAATGGCCAACCACACTCCAATCCCTTGAGCTACTTAATTTACGCAAATGGGACAAACAAGCCGCAGAAATGTTCTTTCAAAGCTTGTTGGATAGTGCAGGCGAGCTTTCGGATCTTCGAATTCTGATTCTGCAGACAAGTATTAACATTGCATGGAGAGATAGGGCTGCCTTTAGAGATAAATGGATCGGCACTTTGGGACAAGTTTTTAAGAGGGTTTGCGATCCTCCAAAGCATTTTTTGAAAGCTTCGCAATTACCAAGAGTTGAACTTTACAAATCGGAAACAGATGCCCAAGATACTGACCAGAGCCAAAGTCCCCCAAAGAAGCAAAAAGCTCGACCAAAGAGAAACTCCCTCCCGCTTCGTCACAGCACACGCGCTAAACGTACAACCAACTATGCTGAAAGTCCTGACAATTCTAATGATGAAATTGACAACGAAGAAGATGAAGAAGAGGAGGATGATGAAGATGATGATGGTGTAACATCAACCCCTCCACCTCCATCTACATCAGTTCCTTCAGCTCGCCAGGCTGCCCGAAGTCAGCGTGCTTCTCGGGAAATTCGCTTGTTAAAAATTACTGCGGGGATTGATGGATTTCCTTCTTCGCCACCTCAGACTCCTAGTTTGGGAGATGAAGATGGAGATGAAGATATAAGTGATGAGAATCTTGATGACGGTGGTGAGAGTAAGGTTATGAATCGCAAGGGAAAGGCGAAACAAAAGCGAAATGTGATTCAAGGAATGTGTGAGGTGGTTAATGTAAGAATTGATAATTTAAGACCGGCGGAGACGCAGTTTGGCGAGGCGGATTTTCTGGACAGTGAGCCTGAAGGCGATGATGACTGGGATGGAGATGATGGGTTTGTGGAGGAGGGAGTAGCTTGGTGATCCACTTTGAGGCGCAACGGAAATTGGAGCACGATTTGCAATTTTTTTTTTAATCACTTGACTATGTTTAGAGGGAAAGCAAGGGGAGTCAAAGGTGCATGAGGAAATGGCAGGAAATGGCAGGGAAAGGTTGGGCTTGACTCATATGCATTTGATAGATGGATGGTCAGGGCTACGAATTATGAACATACGAATAGGATGGCATGGGAAGGCTTGGGTATCGCAACTCTATGAATTGTTTAGGGATCGGATAGCTTCTTTGCGGAGCATTGTTGAACGCGGATACGCATACGAATCACAATTACATACTAGGTTGCTAGCTTTTCTTCCGCATTGTATTATAGTACGAATACAAGGAATGGCTGTATAAATATAATTTGGCTTTGCACATATCAAGATGGTTTGGAGTATGAGTGAACTTGTATGGTGGTGTGTGATGTGATGGGTTTCTATATTGCTGTGTGGGATTGACGATATACTGATGTAGGTAGGTAGGTTGAGAAAAGATGGACACACAAGCATGATTTTTGACGAGAATTCCAGAGCTCACCGGTGGCTCAAACTCAACCTTGACTTTACCGGGATTATCACTACCTACCTAACTTAAGAATGTCTTTATGGATACCGTCACTTGTATATAGATATTCCCCTTGATTTCAACTTCAAGTTTTAACCCCCTTTCGAACTTCACATCATATTCAAGTTTGAAGATCTATCCTTCTAAATCAACACCTGCACCTACACATAGCATAGCATAGCATAGCATTACATCTGCATTAGATATCGATTATTCAACTACCTACTTACTACTATATAAACCTCATATCGCCATCCCATTCCGTTCCATTCTATTCTATTCTATGCTCGTACTGGCTACAGGAAAAGTTCAAGCGCCGAACCGAAAAATTCCATCTATCAATAGGGTAATTGACAGAGTCGGTCAGTGCGACTCTGAAACCATATTCAAAATGTTCTATTATTGTCCTAACGCCAATTACTCCCTTTCATGTGCATTTCGTGCGTACCTCAGCTGGGGTATCTATATATGTATAACCCGACACTTCGTGGAGTGCTTTGCTTGCTTGCGCATGCGCAATTTCGTTGATATCATAAGTACCTATGTAGGTAGGTATCTATCTAGCAAGTAAAGGAACTAGAATAGCATAAAATAAGTGAAAAATCAAAACCAAACCCAAAATCAAATTCCATCTCCTCTATTTATGAAACTCCAAATGACAAGCACCTTAGTTAACAGAAATGCCATTCCCATTCCCGTTCCCAGGGCCATTCGCGATAATCTCTCTGGGTTTCCATGTATCCTCCTGTTTCGTTCCAGGCGGTAGCCAAGAAGCATTACTACTACCCCTCAGCCTCCCATTTCTGTCAAATGTATTGTCATCTGATCTCTTGTTATCCGAGTTCCCAGACGATAATGAGTATCCACCACCTCGTGCTTGGATTGGAGATTCAAAGAGGACTTGGGCTTGAGTAACGGGTGTGAGTCTACCGGATGTTGTGTTTAGAGGCAGAAGAGATTCTTCTTTAATATTTAACATTTTGGCTTTGCGGTCTGCTTTGTTGGAACCCTTCGTCCGGTCGTAGAGGTAGAGACCGAAGAATGTGAGGGCAATTCCCAGACCTTGAATTTTGGTTGTAGGGTTTTGGAACCAGATTATAGCGATCACAACGACGAAGACACGTTTTATGAGAGAGGCAACAGAATAGGTGACGGGAGAAACCATGCTAAGGAGAACGAATGCGATGATATTTTGACCAAAGTGAAATGTTCCGTTGAAGACAAATTCGAGGGCTAGACGTCCGTGGTCGAAGGCTTCGGGGTGGGAACTCAAATCAAGAGATCCATCGTGAAAGAAATCACCTAAGAGAGTGATACCTTCTGACCAGAACCAGATAGGTGATGTGACAAGGAATGCGAGCCCCGACGAGTAGCAGAGGAGATTGAGCTTATCCAATTTATTGGTACGTGGTTGACCTGCTGCTTCTGCAATTGCGGCTTCATTGAAGAGCCTTTTGGAGAATATATTTTGGGTGACAAATATTATGGCTGCGAGGAAAGCGTAGATTATGCCAAATATATTTCCTCTAAATTCTGCGGAACAGGCGAGCATGACACCGAGTGTGAGAGGAACGAGGGAGAGATATGTAGCCACTGGATAACGAATGTTATATATAAGTCGATATGCGACCACTGTGAATAAGGGGGAAAGCCCCTTGATTGTGTGAACCAGTGAGACCGGAATTTTAGCTGTCGCCGTGGAAGATAGAAGATGACCACCGATTTGGAAAGCTGCTAAAGGTAGTGTAGTCATAATGACTTCTCTTGTAGGATATCGAATTCCATGTCGTAGAGCTGGAATTGCATTTTTGAGTTGTGGAAAAGTCGCGGAAAGCCAGGAGAAAAACAGACAATAGAATGCGACAAATGCAAATTGTATGAGAGTAAGAGTCGCAGGTTTCGGGAAAGCATTTAGAATCGATTTCGAAGATGTGTTTGTCAAGGCACTTGAAAGATACCATACTATACATAAGACCTGGACGAATTAAATTAGTGTTTGTCAACTATGTGTGGGAGATATCTACAAACAATTAATTTAGGAGAGACTGGAGCCTTTAGGGCATCTGAAATTTCATGTACATTGGCACTCATACTCCCCTTTCTCGACTTAATTGTCTTAAATGCATCACTCAAACTCTTTTGTTTTCTGTGTCCTCTGCCATTACTCGATTCTTCGTTTGTCCAAGAATCCCCTCTCATCCTACCATTTCTTTGTGCCTGCCAACGATCCACTGGAGGAGGACCACCACCGGGATATCCATTGGAATTTCGTGAGTTATAAGAATGTTGTCTATCATATTGATCGAAGGTATCGGAGGTATCGAGATCTGGAAACTTCTCCATGGATGTGCGCGAGCTGGCCTTCGTATCACCAGGAAATTTGAAGCTTGTTTGTGCAATTCGACCAGGCGAAGGACCTCGAGTAGAATGAGGCATTGCAAATTATATAACTATGAATTGTAATTATCGCCCGAAATATTCATTGCGCGGGGAAAGTATTGATCGTAGTTCCAGATTGTTTGTAACAATGACATGAGAGTATTCGATTCAATTGTATCAACCAATAATGACGATGCCGTACTCGTAGGACTAAAAGTTGTTACTTAATTAGCAACAGCTCTAGATTTCGTAATTTCTGACGGGATTTACCGACGCTAAAATAATCGCGATTTGATATTAACCCTCTTCGATAATACCTACATCGAGCATCGCGACGAGCTCTGATTATATCTCTCGTTGACAAATTATTGAATCGCAGAGCTATCATATGAAATCCAAATACCAGATATATTGATCTGAAGCTCGAAGAAGAGACCTTTTTACGAATTTAAGTCACAATCTTGTCAATTGGGCTTGTGGCCCCCCAGGTCGCAAAGATGGCGCCGAAAATGACCAAAAACCAAATGCGGCGCGCAAAGAAGAAGGAGCAGAAGAAGGCAGCACAGGTTGGTCTAAGTATATCGTTGAAAATTACATTCATTAACAATTTTTAGGTGACCCCAACACCAGAAGCAGATGTTCCAAAAGATTCAGAATCAAAAGTCGAGGCAATTGAGCCCGCCGAAACCACTGAGAAACCGATCAAGAATGACGAAGAGCAAGCTAAAAACGATGAAGATCCTTTGGAAGCAGATATTGCAGCCTTTAATATTTCTGAAGATGATCCAAATTTCGCCATGTTCAAGGATATTATGGAAAGATTTGGTGCTACTGCTGAAGAAGATCAGGCTGCAAAAGATGTAGACAATGGCGACAAGGGCGAGGTATTCTTCGATGGTGATGACGAAATTCCAGACGAGGACGAAGAAGCAGATAAAGAGCCCAAGTTATCTAAAAAGAAGAGGAAGGAGAGAGACAAGCTTTCTGTTGCAGAACTGAAAGCTCTCGTAAGGAAGCCAGAGCTTGTAGATTGGACAGATACCTCAGCTTCGGATCCTCGATTACTTGTCCACATCAAATCCTACCGAAATGTCGTTCCAGTACCGAATCATTGGTCCCTTAAGCGCGAGTATTTATCATCGAAACGTGGTGTTGAGAAGGCTCCATTTTCTCTTCCGAAGTTCATTCAGGAGACTGGTATCGCCGAAATGCGTGACGCTGTGTTGGAAAAACAGGATGGAGATAGTTTAAAACAGAAGCAAAGAGAAAGGGTACAGCCAAAGATGGGAAAATTAGATATTGATTATCAAAAGTTGTATGAAGCTTTCTTCCGGTTTCAAACAAAGCCGGAACTAACACGTTATGGCGAGGTTTACTACGAGGGAAAGGAGTACGAGACGAATCTACGACACTTGCGACCTGGAGAGTTGAGCGACGACCTCAAAGACGCATTAAACATTCCACCTGGAGCTCCGCCTCCATGGTTAATCAATCAACAACGTTTCGGCCCACCGCCTTCATATCCTTCACTTAAGATACCTGGGCTAAATGCACCACCTCCACCGGGTGGCGCATGGGGATTTCATCCTGGTGGTTATGGAAAACCCCCCGTTGATGAGTTCAATCGACCCCTCTATGGAGGAGATATCTTTGGTGTCCTTCAACCACAAGTTAACAACCAAGCAGGTGAACCTATTGAGAGAACACTGTGGGGTGAGTTACAAGCACCTGAAGAGGAATCTGAAGAAGAAGAAGAAGAGAGCGATGAGGAAGAAGAGGAAGGTGATGAGGAGGATGTTGGTGGTTTGCAAACGCCTAGTGGTACAGAAACACCAGGTGGTATGGCATCAACTGTACCATCGGAATACCCTGGTGAGATGAGTGTTGGTGGAGACTTTGATCTCCGTAAGCAAAAGAGGGGAACTGAGACTGAAGAGTCTACACACCCAAGATCTGCTTATACTGTGATTCCTGAACGCCAGATTCGCGCTGAAGGCTTCTTTGGCGGTGAAAGAGCTTACGATGTACGCGCTGGTCAAAATGCACATTTACCAGTATTAGGACAAGAAGATACCAAAAAGAGGAAGAAGCCAGGAGATGTAGATGTTGCGTTGGATCCAGATTATTTACAGAATGAGGATGGTATAAGCAAGGAAGAAGTAAAACGAAGGTTTGAGGCTCAAAAGAAAGAGGAACGAGGAGCTTGGCAATATGATGAAGATTTAAGTGATATGATTGCTCAAGAGAGCAGGAAGAAGCAAAAGAGAGATGAAGAAAAACGAGGCGAGAAGAGAGAAAGGTCCTACAGATTTTGAGATGGAAAGATGTAATGCGGCGTTGAATGGAGGTTGGCAAAGGCACTACTGGTGCTTTTCGTATGTAATATCAGAATACTGGGAAGGCAATGGAAATTTGTGTGAAATAGATTTTATGATTGATACTCTTTGTACTTATTGTTCCTGGCATTCAATTGTATAACAGATCTCGACACAAGACTGCAAGGAATCAATATCTTGTTCAATCCTCTCATCTGCACGTGATAAAAACGTGCTCGGGATAAAGCGGCCGCTAGTGTACTTCCAACAGCTTGGAAATTGTTTTTGGAGCTTTGGAAACTGCGACATAATTCATCACATCTTAATTCACTCTACGCCATTTTATATTCAAATATTTACATTACGCAACAACGATTTGAGACGATATAGTACCAAAATTTGAAGCATTTTTTAACTTATCTGAGGAAAGTCCGAACGGATAGTCACGGGACATATTACAAGGAGCCCAAGATGGATAGAGGACGAGACAGAAGGTTAGTCCTTATTTACTTTATTCACATGTATATAGTATCCGGATAGCAACTGGCGTATCGACATTGAATGCATATATCATTGTCGGATCACCGTAAAAATTAAAGGAACTCGCAATATCAATACAAAATCCATAACCTCCAAGAGCAAACACGCAGCATACGTTGGTTGCAGACTGGTCAAAAGCTACCGTCGTTTGAATGGACGCAGAAGACCACCTGGAAGAACACCCAGAAGCTATATGGAATTCGATAAATAGTATTATACAATTCGCACACAACTGTTTTGCTCAAAGAACCCGCGAATATTGTTCATGGTCGCACGGCGCTGCCGATTTCCACATTTGCGCCTGTAGAAAGCACTTCAACGGTCGAGGGTTTCCAGAAAGCAAGAAATGCTCTAGGGAGAAGCCATTACGAGAAGATTATTTCTTAAGTCGTGCGCGAACAGGAAAATATCTCATATCATCGGAGGCTATAGTTGGAGCTATACCTGGTCAAGCGGCTCGTACTCGTCATTTGGCTTGGTATGAGGCCCAGCTTCGTGCTTGTTTTGGGACCCATGGAAGCTTGAATAACGAAGGGGGCTCGCAGTCTAGTGATACGAAATCTCTCATGGATAGCAACGAGAAAAGTGTTGCCTCAAGCTATAATCAATTAATGGTCAAAATCAAGAACCCCAAAGTTGCAACATGTACACCGGTCAGAACTGAAGAGGAAATCGACTTGTCGCATGTTGAGAACCTCACGATTAGGGCTGATTGGAACTTCGAGGCTGCTTTAAGGCCGAGGAACGCGGAATCTTTTTCGAATCATAAAAAGGAAGTGCTAACGAATAAAAATTGCAGATTGGATACCCGAGGTGACGGCGAAGTCACAAGGTTGGGAGCGGGTGAATCTTATAGACCTAATCATAACCGACGTTCACCACCGCGAGCCGACACTTTCAGATCCGATCGCGACAGAGATAGGTCACCTCGCAGAGATCGACGAACTCCACCTTTGTCCAGCGACAGTTATCACCCTAGCGCACGAGATCGTTCTCCAAGGCGTAGGTCAAGGACACCACCATATCGTGCAAGAGACCGATCACCACCTCGAGATATGACCTGGCGTGGCAGACCCCGATCTCCACTTCGAGGAGGTCGAACTCCAATAAGAGCCAGAACTCCAAGAAGATTTTCTCCCAGACGAGATGATGACCGTAGAGATCGATTAAGGTCCCCAAGAAGAGATGAAAGGTAAAGTATACTATCGTCCATAGTGCGTCAATTTTAAATTGTTCAAACCTAACAATCTTCAGACGCCGTTCAAGGTCACCTTTCGATCGTAATCGCACACCTCTTCGACCTAGATCTCCCATCAGAGCTAGATCTCCCCTTCCTCGAAGGTCGCCGCCTCCAGGCCCAAGAGGTGGTTCCTGGCGTCGCTCCCGCAGTCGCGACCCCAGAGATGTTCGCACTCCCCTCGGTCCAAGTTCGCAAACATGGCGACGTCGTTCACCTTCACCACCTATACGCCGAAGATCACCATCCCCAATCAGGCGTCGATCTCCTTCACCAGCACTCCGTGATTCGGAAAGATCATCAGGTAGAAGTTCTGGCACTAATTCTCGTCGATCATCTCCGCCTGTTCACCCTAGCAGACAAGCTTTAACGCAAGCAGCGACTCGTGAAGCAATACGTTCTCCAGTACCTGTCAGAGATCGATCACCTTCAGGGTTGGCATACAGACAAGTAAAACAGGAGAGATCTGCTTCGAAGGATCGTTCACCAATTCGTCCCACAGCTCCAAGATCGCCTCCTAGAGGACCAGCGGCAACTTTTAGAGCCCCAACCGGGCCTAGTGGCGGTCGCAACTTTGCTGCGCCTATTCCATCTGGTCCTTCTTCAAACTATAATTCGAGATCTAATAGTGCTTCAGAGGGTAATGGTCACATCGCTCCTCCATCTGGCCCACGTGGTTACGCTCCACCTCGTGGCCCTTCCGCTTCATTGAGAGGTGGTCGGCCATCATTTAGCAACGAGCGCCACAGTCGTCCAGATACCTCGTCGTGGGGAGCAGCACCACCAGCTCGACCCAACGCAGATTTAAACTCAAGAACGAATCTGCCACCACCCCGTCCTCCACCAAGTGTCTCTCCTTCTCCAGCAAGAGAAACTCCACCTGCTGCACCAACAGGCCCTTCCGGTATACCCACAGGTCCCCGCGCGGGCACTTCAGTTTCGTCTCGTCCCTCTCTTCAACATTCCTCCAGTATATATCATAGCCGCGGTTCTATTTCAGGTCCATCATCGGGACCTCGTATTCACCCAGCAATGGTAGGCATTCCACCTATCATACCTGGGGGAAGAATTGATCCAGCAGCTTCGGGTATCCCCACAGATCTCGCAGCTCGTCTCAAGAAGAAGGAAGAGGAAGCGGATATTCTAAGAGAGGAAGTTAAACAGAAACAAGAAAAACTCAGGAAGGGATTGAAGCATTGGGATAGATTGAGTAGGGAAAGTGCGAGCATGGGCTTGAAAAGCGAGTTAAGTGAGAGTCATTTGAGGATTTTGGCCGGTGAGGGAGTTGGTGGAAAAGCATTTTGATTGGAATTGATGGCGGTATTGATAATGATGATTGGCGTTCAATTGAATTGGATCGATGAGTTTCATCATTTGGTCGTTTTTCTCGGCCTGGCTTGGCTTCACATCGGAGTATGGGAATGGCATGGTAAGGCATGCACTATTCGAAAACTACCAAGCAAAAAGACTTCAATCGGAGAAGCTTGGTAGTTTTACTTTTATTACAAGTTCATCTGTCATAGAATGGTGGAATTTGTCTAGGAGGAGCGTCTGGGCGTTGATTTTTGGGACTATGGAAGTTGAACAAAATAGGGCTCTTATTGAGGATGTTTCAAGCTTTACTGTCATTCTTTCTTTCTGATACCAGGGAAACATGACTAGTCACTAGATAAGAGTGGTAGTACCGCACTGCGTGTATTTGTATATGAATAAAAAAGAAAATGGAAGTGACTCGTCAATTTTGACGTTTTGGTTTCGTGTTGCGTGTATTTTACTGACTTTGTCTGAGATTTTCAAGCTATGTGATGGATTCTGGACAGCTTCATATCTATAGGTTTTTTGTGTATTACTTTGGTAGAAACATTGTGATCATCTGTCATACGAACAAATAGCTTTGGACCCTTGTGCCCGCAGAGAACAAATCATGGAATTTGTATGATCAAATAGTTTAATCTCTATTATATTACATATTACGTATTATACTCTCACAGTCTACATTTTCCCTCAAGTATCTATCTTAGGTAAGACACCAAGCTTCTTCATGATCTGAAGTCTCTTTGCTTGATGTGTTGCATTCAACTTATCAGATCTCTAGTTCGAGGTCCTGTGTTGGGCTGCTGTAGTTAAGGTCATCTATCCACACAGCCTAAATTTCCATATCGACTCATCCTGGTCGTAACCATTCGCTCTGCCCAAGGTTGCCAAATTTCTCAACAATAAGTAGAGGCGAAACCTCGCGATATTAATCTTAGGGGTCTTCATGAGGTAGGCGACGATGGCAGAGCTATCACTATAGCCAAAGGAATGTAGGTGAATGTGCACGAAAGACAGCTCCCCTTTACAAGGTTTTCCAAGCGGGTGATTGACATTAGTGCCGTACCCACTTTCTTCGAGGCACAGTATGAAACGCCGTCTAGATTCCCTGC
This sequence comes from Botrytis galanthina, assembly GCA_004916875.1. Lineage (NCBI taxonomy): Eukaryota > Fungi > Ascomycota > Leotiomycetes > Helotiales > Sclerotiniaceae > Botrytis > Botrytis galanthina. The sequence continues at coordinate 22,082 of PQXL01000384.1, forward strand.
ATGTTGAGGTTTTCGTGGGACATACCCAAATGCGTGTGATGGCGCTCTTTTAGCCGACTCGTTTTTCCGAAATCCAAGTCGACATTTATTCTGCCAGATAGTCCTCTGCCTCAACTCCTACACTCCTGGCAATACCCCTGACTACCTCCCATCCCACTGCAACTCTCCATCTACTTCCTCCATCCAAAGTGTCTGCCGCATTTGCACTCCCCATTTTAGCGATCAAGCGCAAGCTAGCTAGTGTCGCAACAGCCATTTGTATGTCCGCTTCTCCAGCTCCTAGTCCTTTGATTTTTCTCTTTATATTTCCATTTGTAGCCGAATAGCGTCCTCGACCATCGGCATCTTCGAGTAACACATGGTAGATAGCGATCATTCTTTCCAGCAGAAATGCCTGGGGCCCAAGTAATTTGCGAGGAATTTTGCGTGATTTAGAGACGCCGGGTCGAGAGGTGGAAGCGGTGAGAGCCGTACCACCACCGCGCTTTTTGCGCTTCGTTGCAGTTTGTTGGAGGAAATGATGCTGATCTGTGCGAGGGGGGTTGTGAGAAGCAAGATAGGAGGCGATGAGAAGAAGACGAGTGTGATACGGGAGATGGGTTGTGATGTTGTTTTGGGCTTGAAGCTGAGCGGTACTTGTATTAGAAGTTCCATTTTTGGTAACGGAAACAGACGTAATAGGAGCAAGAACAGATGGTGTGAGAAGTGTATCATTTTGGAGAAGTGCACGATTCGCGATGAGAAGGCGAGAGAATTCGTTCGACGTATATGTCCCATTGAGTATTGGTTGGATAAAGGTAGGCCATAATTGAAGGCAGATCTCGCGAAACGAAACAAGGTCTCGTCCTGAGTATTTAGAAAGGGAGTCATAAGTTGTGGGAAGGAATCGTTCCCAAATGGAGGATGTTTCTTTGGAACCATCGGGGAGTCTAGGAGAGGGCTTGCAAGTTCGCGAGAGAATCGTCACAAGCTCTGGTTTAGTGTATGATGGGAATTGAATATGAGGAATTCCAGGGAGGTGGAAAAAGCTAGGTCGAGGAATTGTAGTGATGAAAATCGTGGTAAGATTGGGAATCTATAGTTGTTAGATTATAGACTGCACTGATTGAGGTTGGGACCAGACGTACGATCTCACCCATTCGGGCCAATGCTGGCAGCATAGTAGGAGGAGCTTCTCTCTGTCGATCAACGCCATCAAAAACAAGAACGAATCTTTGTTTTGCAGCTTGTGCCTCACTTGTCGCGGTCCAACCTTCGAGCAATTTTCCTACCTCCACTACCAATTGTGCGAGGTTCTCACACCTCGGTATGTTCTCCTTCCACTCTACCGCATTCGCGACAGCTCCTATAGTTTGTTCTAACAGATGCCTTCCAGATATACATTCTGCGCTTTTGATTATGGCGTATTGTAATTCATTACTGAAATGCTCTTCGGGAGTGCTATTGTTTGCCGGGGAATGAGTCGATAATGCTTCAAGGACAGCTTTCGTTATTGTAGATTTGCCTGTTGCTTCAAGCCCATGAAGTACAATGTTTCTGCTTGGAGCAGCCTGGATCTAAAGAAACAGGTAAGTCTACATACAGATATACAGCTGTGAACTAAAGCAAGGATAAACTTACAGAAAGTAAAGTGGTTAGAGAGCGAATCTGCTGTTCTCTACATGGAAATTGAGATGCTAATGAAGAAAGGACCGGTTCATTTGGTGAAGTAAATAGAGCAACCATTCTGTGATTATCTTGCCTCTTGCAGACAACAAAATCGAGAATTATTGCAAGGCTGAGGTGAAAGTACTTCGCACAAGGTACTTGGTCAACGGCATGGATACCAAGGCGCGTCAACACGTGAGTGGGTCGGCTAGCACTTCTTGCAAGGCTGTAGCTCCATGGCTAAGACGGGAGTTGACATATTACCGACATTTACCCGCACATTCTGCCCAGTGCCATTTCCTGAAAGACCGACCTAGGTAGTTCCAAGCCTCCAAAGGATCCGAGGGTCCCCAAAGCAAAAAAAGATTCCAAAATGTGACGATAAACTTCCAAGCCTTCTATTCCACTCTTTGCCCTTTTCCCTTCCCTACTTTTCCAAATCCATCCAATACTTTCTGTGTTCTATGTTTTTATGTTATATGTCGCTGTGTCAATTCACTGCTTCTTAGATCAATACCTAGTACTCACCATTTTGCACGTGTTTAGAGGAAAACTTCTACAGAACGACAAGTGTAGGTAGGTAGGTAGTGGCTGCCTCCTCTGAGAGTTGATAAAGGTCTAATTCAATAGAGTTGCCGAGTTAACATTCTAATATCAGATTAGAATTCGACTAGCCTCCGAATTTCCCCTTGTTGTTGAGCAACAAACTACTTTATACTTTACTCCAAGTCGCTATCGCTGTAGCGGATTCCACACTATCTGCTTGCTGTCAAGTGAATGCAACCTTAATTACTATGACTCGACCTTCTTGTGTCATCCTCTAACCAACATCCATTAGTTAGATGCCAATATTCCCGAACTAAGCATCTACTCCTGGACATTTCGAGTTTCGAAGAACTCTTTGAATACAAGATCAAGATGTCAGCTGTTTTTACAACAAAAAGGCCCCATAAGAAGTCGAGGGCCGGATGTCAAACTTGCAAGACAAAAAAGATCAAGGTATATCCAACATTTACCCCATTTACGGTTTATGCTCACTGATTATCAACTCAGTGTGATGAAGCTAAACCAAAATGCTCGTTTTGTGAAATCAGAAAGCTCCCCTGTCAATACATACAAAAGGCCGCCAAGGTGAATGATACGATCAGTCCAACGGAACATAACCAAACTACCTCTTTGGTAAAATCTAGCACTTATGATCGGCCTGTTCAATCAGCTGAGCCCTCCTGGGACCTCAGAAATACACCATTCCCGCCATTACGTACAGCCTCTGGAGTACTCTCCGTGATGGATCTACGAATGGTGCATCATTATTCTTTATACACGGGACCAATCGTGGCTCTCGGACCCGCAGCATGTCATGTAATGAAAGTGGTTGTTCCATCTCTTGCCTTTGACAATCCATTTTTATTGAATGGCATGTTGGGGCTGGCATCTCTCCACAACCAGTATCTACTTCCACAAAACGAAGAGCATAAACGGCAAACAGCTCTTTACCGTGGAAAGGCATTTCGTGATTATCGTGCTGCATTAGCGACCGTTACCAAGGACTCGAAGAACTACGAAGCAGTTCTTGTAATGGCATTACTTCTTGTAGTGCTTGCCTCAGGAGACCGGGGCGACAACGATGAGCTCACGGTAGCAAGCTGGATGGGTTTATATAGCGGACTGCGTATTATAGTTTCGATGAAAACCCCAGATGGTGGTGTAAACGACACTACTTCTGTTGGTCCACTGTTCGTCCGAAATCTTAACGATCTACTCGCTACTCCGTTGGTCCCATCTGTCCTACTACATATGCTACATATGGATTCTGATGATCAAGATTATGAGAACTTGCAGGTATATTGCGGAACTTTGGATGCTTTAGGCAACCTTTATGCAAGTCTTCGTCAAGATGAACTTAGCGTACCTTTGTTCATTCGTATAATCTCGTGGCCATCATTCACGCCCAACGAATTTACAGCTTTAGTAAAGAGCAAACGGCCTAGAGCACTGGTTATCTGCGCGTACTACATGTCCTTTATCAAACTCGTTTCTGGACTTTGGTGGCTCGAGGGCTTAGCAGATCGTGATATTCGCGCCATCACTAATATGCTGGGTCCCAACTGGAACCATGTACTGGATGTTCCGTTGGAAATATTACAGACACAAGACAAACAAAAAATCGTCGATATACTACTTCGATGAACCCCCCCTTGACATGGGACGAAAACATACGACCTTGTGGATACTGAGACGAGTAATATGCAAGATTGACAGAGCATGGCGACACATGTTCGATGCTTATCGAATGGTCACTCAACCACGTTTCATATTTAATCTCGCCCCTGAAATCAAACCTGTCTTGTGGAGAAGTTGATACATTATCAAACAAGTTGAGTAACCTTGGAGTATCAAAAATTTCTGTCACACCACCAAGTCAGTTTCTGTATAACCGCCGAACAACTACGCCTGGAGAAGCAAAGTATCCACTGATCGCAAAAACATTCGACCCCAAAACGGGATGCCAACACAGATCAGACCTAGATTGACACGAGATCCGATTGCAAACGCCTGGTAAAGTCTTTGAGGACGTACCAGTACCTACAAGAAAACACATAGATTTATTAATCTATTGAATCATTATCCCGCGCTCAAAAGCTCGTCGTTCAGGGCACTCTATCGCATGGAGGTACAGTGTAGCACTGCAAAAATCAGAACCGACATTGAACTAGCACAATTTGCTGCGCCTTCCTCAGATCGCGTTTCAATATCCGCGCCACCTACACACGTCTACAGTTTGGTGATAGATAACTCTCTCGGCAATAGCTTGCTCCTGTCAGACTGGCATTAAAATTAAACATCTTGAACCATTTCCGTTTGAAATTGGCGCAGGGGATCAGAATAGATCTCCATGCAGGGGTTCAAACATTACTTAGGGCTAGGCCACATCAAGACTTCTGATATGATTGGATGACTGGGTCGGATGAAAGCAACCGAGCTTATCAGATGATGTTGTGTCAACCCTAGGGCTGGGGGTGTTGCTTTTTTCTGTTTTATCAGGGGTGCATATGCAAGCTGAATATATTCCGAATTCAATTGGTGTTAAAGAGCCGAAACTTGGGGTCGTACTTTTGGGACCAAAATGGAGCGGCTAAGTTGACATGCCAGTTTCGGATGTCAATTGAATGCTAATCTTGGGATATCATGATACCATGGTGGAATGGCGAACCGTCTTTCTCTAATATGTTTCTCGCAAATTCCGAGGAAGAGGCTTTGTATGATTGTTATATAAACCGATAGCTATCGTTGTTTAAATCGCATTACTCATTTCAATTTCGATTTGCTTCCCATTAAATTCAAACCCAAAAGTTGATTGTTTTTTATTTTCATAATTTTCATTCGATCATACAATCAATACATAATCTTTTGTTCCCATATCGCGAATAGTTAATAATAATTCACCATGCAATTCAGCAAAACTGCTTTTCTCCTCGGAGCTCTCCCCTTCACCTTTGCTGCATACGGAGCCGCAGATGCCAGTACTACATCCAGTACGGTGACTCCATCAAGCATCACAAGCACTTCTCCTTCTGACCCAACCCATACTATTCTCGTTGGCGCCGGCGGCCAACTTACATTTTCTCCCAACGAAACCAAGGCTGACGTAAACACAACCCTCGAGTTCCATTTCTATGCCAAAACGCATTCAGTCGCTCAAGCAGCATTTGCATCACCCTGTAAGGGCTCAGGTTTCTTCTCTGGTCCGATCGCTACCACTGGCACCGAAGCCAACGCCTCTGTCTTTAGTGTGCTTGTAAATGACACGAAACCGATCTGGTTCTACTGCGGATATCCCGGACATTGTGAGGGCGGAATGGTAGGAGCTGTTAATGTTAATGCGTAAGTATTTCTTTCCTGTCCCTTCTTCTCCACCTAGATACCAAATATCCAATATCTGGCGCTAACACAACCCAGCACCGACAACCAAAAAACATTAGCGAAATTCTCACTCGCAGCAAAAGCACTCGATAGTGATGCCACTACAAACCCAAAAGGTATTGTAGGAGGTACGCTCGCTCCATTGAAAGCAGATTCGGGTTCTGGGACAAGTAGCTCCTCGGGAGCGAGTAGTGCGACGGGTACTGCGGCGTCGGCGTCGGCCACGGGCTCAAGTGCGGCGGATGTTACGACTGTGGGATGGATCACGTTTGGGGGCGCGGTGGTGGTCGCTGGTCTTTTGGGTATGTAATGGGCTTGAGATTTTGTGAGATGGACAACGGAAGAGGCGAGGAAACTTTGCATGTGTGTTAGATGAAGTGGTTGTTTGTTAGTTACTGCTGGGTATCTGGGCTTTATGTGTTTATGAATGAGGTGCTTGGGGCGTTGATACCTGTTTGTTTTCGGGATTTCGCGAGTACATTAAAGAAATGAAACAAATGCATTGATTGCAGTTTTGATTTACTTTGATCGCGAGAGCATCTGTTGTTACTTTGAATTCAGTCTGTGAAGTGGCATGAAATCGTTAATGTAAGCGAGAAAAATAGTCGGGGTTGTCGATTTATCGTGTCTGTCAATGCAAGTGTACATGTTGACTAGATTTGGGATTCTGTCCTTCGAAAAGCTTTGGGCTTTTGGGTTGATGTGAACATTTAGCTTGACTTGATTATTTTGCAATATTACGAAAGATTTAGCCGATCTGAGTTTGCCATATAAATTTTCGTAGAATACCCTCCAAGATTCTTTGACTAGGCAACTAACACAATCTCGCCGTACGTACACTGGTGGAATCGACGAGTAATAGAAATATGGCTACGGGGACTTTCGGCAGCTTGACTCTGATAGTTTGATCAAAATATTCTATTGTAGCAACACACAACAGAGGATGATAAAGTATATCATATATCTCTTGCAAGTTGCCAGCTCTCTCTTGTACAGTTCATTGTGTATTAAGATGTGCTGGGCAGTGTTTGATACGGCTCTCAGTAACTATTGCGCTGCCGTACTGACACCCCTTTCTGGGCGCATGCTATTCTAGCTATTTTCCTTCATATATAATGTCCGATCTTTGCAAACTCTAATCTACTAAGAAATAGTAGCATTGCTGATCAGAAAGTGAATTCAACTTACATTAGCAAGAATGGGCAATCCAACAGATAGCATGAAATCGACACTCCATATAAACGAACAATCACAACCCCCAAAGCTCCCAATTTTCAACGAAGCTGACGTCGTTCGCCGGCTAGAAACCTGGAATGTTAAATATGATTTCACACCCACAGTGTTCAGGAAAACATCACGGCTTCCATGGGTCTATATGGACCTAGAAGACCGTCCAATTGAATGCAAGAGATTGTTCAATCACGACCGTATCACAAATGAAGTCAACGCTTTGAAACTGGTTTCCCAAAAAACAACAATTCCAGTTCCACGACTTCTCGATTATGGTGTTAATCCAGACGGTACACGATACCTTGTGACGGAACTCATCAATGGCGTTAATCTCAGCAACTTGCATGAGTTAGGCTGCCTAGTAACAACTGGCAGAAAACATACAGAAGAAGCTTCGTGTGATATTTGTGTGCGCAAAGCATATTCCAACGCCATGAACTTCGTAGAAAATACTGTCTTACCACAACTTTCAGCTATCAAATCCCACACAAGAGGTATTGACGGCTTCGTTATGCCTCCTGCTTGGTTACCCATCGATACGCAAGAACCATGGAAAGAAAGAAAAGAACCGTGGAAAACTCTCCCGCTCGCAACTCCCGAATACTCATTCCAGCATGGAGACTTAGCAGCCCATAATTTTCTTATAGACACGGAAACTCTTCAACCCAAGGCTTTAATCGATTGGGAATTCGCGGGTTATTATCCCTCCGGGATGGATCTGTGGCCTGGAACATTGGATTTTCGTACATATCTTCGTTGTGCTAGGGCTAACAATATGGCGGAGTTGATCAGGAAATACGTTCCGGAGGACTTTTTAGAGGCTTGTAGTCAATTAGGAGATAGAGAAGATTTTGACTTGTTGGTTAGATCGGGATATTTTCCAGATCCTGAGGAGCTGAGAGCATCTATGTCAACGCCGATCATCCAGAAAACCTAAAGATGAGGTTGATATCTCACGTAGTGGTATTACTTCATCGGGTTTGGAGAAGGAATGTGTTGTTGGATAGGTGCAGCAGTTAGATAACCTCGGAGCTAATTGAGCACGCGAATAACATATGCGCGCAATATACCGGTCTCCCAATTCTCTCTCTTCTATCGTTTGTGATGAATTATCAGCGCACGACAAAATAGTGAGAAGAAAATGCTATTTAACCATGAGCCCATTGCTTTTGGAGAACTTTAACTTCATTGCCAAAGGAATAAACAACTATTTTTATTTCACCCTGAATTCAATGCAGATGTAAATAATCCAACCAAAAGCCTCAAGCTCTCATCCTGCAACAACATCGCGAGATTTCCTTTTTCCCTTCAAAATCTCTTTTCACCCCATTCCTACACCCAAGCCAATCTCTCACACCTGTGAAATCCCATCACAACATCATTCGTCGAATTATTAGTTTCCCCTCCATAATGATCCAAAACCTCCGAACAATGATCCGAATGTTCCAAATCCAAGCTCTTGTCGTCCAAATAATCTGCTCTCCTCGCAATCCCCAATGCCAATTTCCTCCAGAGAAAAAAACAATGCGTCGAATGATACTTGTGCGTAAAAGCGTGTTTGTTCTTTCCCGCCCATAGGTCTGCAGGCGGTATTTGCACGGTGTAGGTGTCATCTGTATACCATTCTCTGTCTTCAAAGGGAGAATATTGAGAACTGAGATCGGCGAAGTAACATTCACGTGGTACCCAGCCGTAGATCATGGGTTCCATTACACAGTTTTTGGAGAGCGCTTCTTCGACTGAGGAGCCGCAGTCAATGTATTGAGGCAGATGGGGGTGTTTTTGAAACCATATCCAGAAGGCACCGATGATGATTGATGCTAGAACAGCTGCACACAGGACACCCTGAATAATTCTTCTGGTAAATGATGTAGTCTTTCTTGTCTCCGGTGGACTGGAACCTTCTTCAAATGGGAGCTGATCATATCGCACACGTTTAGAGTCCATAATCGTCGCTTGCTCCTTCGGCTGTTCCACGACCAGAAAATGTGTATTTTCAGAGACCTTCGAGGCAGAAAAAAAGATGAGGCAAAGTTGAGTGAACAGGAGAATGCGATTCTCCCGTCTTTCCCGAGAAGTTCTTGGTAATCTGACGTCAATTGCTACAGAAGGATATCAATGGCCAGCAAGAATGGGAAGATAATGCAGCCAATGCTAGACTCTCAAACTTCATTGGGAGGTTCGTGCGGATACAGTCACTGAGAATTATTCGTGCAGAAATCTTTCCCCTGCATGATGCACAAGCGTTGTGTTGACAAACTATATCTGGGAATTGAATCCTTTGAATATGCACCTGCAACTACACCCTAGAAGATATCCCACTTCCACGGATTAGGAAGGAGGTCAAAAGTACTTCGATATCCTTAGGCAGTATTGTTTTGAAGATTGTATTATATATAGTTTCCGATATCTTTTGAACTAAAGGAATTCAGGCCTTCTATAAAGATTACTCTCACTTCATCATTCACTCAAGCATCACCAAAACATCCCGTCATCATGAAGGTCACATATGCATTAACAGCTTTGAGCTTGCTCGGCGTAGCAATTGCTCTCCCTACTCCAGTTGGTATGTAGTTCATTGTAACTCTATTCATAGATAATTCATGCTAAGATCGATGACAGATACAACAGAGGCGAAACGGGATGCAGCACCAGCAGAAGAAGCTACCAACTACTTCTATGCTGTCCAAAAGAAGGATGCTGTGCCCGAAGAAGCTTCCAACATTTTCTATGCTGTTCAGAAGAAGGATGCTGCACCAGAAGAAGCGACCAACTTCTTCTACGCCGTTCAAAAACGAGATGCTGTACCAGAAGAAGCTTCTAACATTTTCTACACTGTTCAGAAGAAGGATGCTGCACCAGAAGAAGCGACCAACTTCTTCTACGCCGTTCAAAGACGAGATGCTGTACCAGAAGAGGCTTCTAACATTTTCTACACTGTTCAGAAGAAGGATGCCGAGCCAGAAGAAACTGCAACTAACTGGTTTTATGCTGTACAAAAGCGGGATGCTGTGCCAGAAGAGGCTTCCAACATTTTCTACGCTGTTCAGAAGAAGGATGCAGAGCCAGAAGAAGCAGCAACCAACTGGTTCTATGCTGTACAATAGAAGAAGCTTGGCTCCGAGAAAAGAAGCCGGGGGTGTGGTTTTGCCATGGAAGGCGGGGTTTTGAGGATTGTCTTTGATGAATTTATGTCTAAATGAAGAATATAATGTAACTGAATAACCTGCATACATGCTTGTCCCTTGCCAAATTACCTTGTAACCCTGTCACTAGACCAATGATTTGTCGCCTTGCAGAAAATCTTCAATGGTGAGATATCGCTTTCGTATAACGTATATAGTTACTTATCGTAAACCTTGGGTATACCCGAGGAGCCGTTAACATCAATAGATGGGCCCACATTATATCCGCAAATTCCACGAGTTGAGGTGTCATGCGGGGCTCGCTTCTGTCTTAACTAAAAGGGGAAGGAGGTATCAGCCTTGGCGATCCTTCAACCCACAATATGCATGCACGATCCAAAGCCACCGAAAGCTTGTGCGTGTAAATCAACGTATCTTGCTTCATTCGGAACCTATTGGTACAGAATATGAGTATGTCGATCTTTCGTGTTCTTATCAAGAGCGGCATTCTGGAAGTACTTGAAGATCAGATCATTTTAGTGCTTACGATGGGTCGGTCGGGGACCTAATTGCTAACTACGGGCTTGTCATGCTAGAACTGGAAGGTAGATAGTGATATTTCTTGGAAACGTTGAGGGGGAAGAGGGGTGGGGGTGAGGTGAGGGACTTTCGGTATTCGGTGCTTCAGATGGCTGTTTGCGAAATCTTCAACGACTTCCCAGTTTCACAAGACAGAGAAGCAGTACTACCTATATTCATACTCACGCTTCAATATTTGAGTTTAATCAAGGGAAAGCATGGGACATTCGGATGAGTCAAGTGTACCATTTCTTACTGATTTGGAAAATGAATACACGGCGACTGGGAAATCTCATAGATCAACACTAGACAAACCTAGAGTCACGAAATGCTCAAAAACGCAAACTTGTTTTTGGATATCATGTGTAGTTGTCGTTACACTGCTCACAAACACCGCAACATATCTCACCACACATCAACCCCCCAGAAATCTGGACCAAGTATGTGCTAAGCATACAAGTCAAACTTGGAGTTAGTTACCAAAACTTTATCTTTGAAGAAAATGACAAATGAACTGACTCTCACAGGTCCCATACTCGATAATATTGACATTGAATACGAAACTGTTAGATTCAATGGCTCACTGTTCACCAACACTATATACAGAGAGGAACCTAGCCCGGAAGTCGATGAGGCTTGGTACAATCTTGGAACAAAATGTATGTTAACAGTCTCTATCTCAAGCAGGATGAGTTCTGATGCTGACACACATGAACAGACAAGGCAATAATTATCCCACCAGAAGATGCTCCAAAAGCCGGAATATCACTTGATCATTTCCGAGTAGATGAGAAAGATGGAGGTCCTGGGTATCCTGCCATAGTTGAGGTGATGCATCAATTGCATTGTCTGGTAAGACTTCCAATTATAGATAGCACTTGCTTTCAAAGTTAGAGATCATAAACGGAAGCTGATGATACGTAGAATCTTCTCCGACAAGGGCTCTATTACAACTCTGAGTACTACCACAATCTCGGAGAAGGGCCATTCAAGAACGAAGAATACATCTTGAAAGCACATATAAGTATGTATATCCGTACTATTGCGTGGACTCAATTACTAACAGCCACAATAGACCACTGTCTAGACACCGTCCGTCAAAGTTTAATGTGTTCAGCCGATACAGGAGCACACCCTTTCTTGTGGGCAAAGTCTGGAGATCGTGTTCACTTATATCCGGACTTCAACCGTGATCACAAATGCAAGAATTTTGATGATATAAGGCAGTTTGCAGAGAAACATCAGGCACCATGGCGTGAAGATGGCCAGTTGAATGTGCAGCCAAAGGAAGGAGAAGTTATTTTACCAGCAATTCCATGATTTGGGAACTCATGCCCTGGGATATATTAACTCATTTAATTTGACATAGATTAAACCATTCCATCATTTTGGTCGTTCTTTCCCTCGTAGCTAACATCATGTCATGAAAATCATTTATCGTGTCCTTTCCCCCATATCCCAAAGCCTTACCCGCTTGGAGTTGTCATGACTCCACCCATTCCGATATTCATACCAGCTTAGAACCTTTAACTCCAACTCCAAAGATCTTGGCATCATTCTCCTCAATTTTAAGAGTTTCCTTCTCTTTTACCCCTTGACCACTCTCCCCTAGTATAATCTCTGTACCATTCATTACGCCTTGTCCAAATCCTTGATTTCAAACCATGCTCCTAAAATAGCCATCCCCATAAAAAACGGAAAGATGATCATCTGCGGAGCCGAATCCCCAAACTCTGGATCCATCGCCTTACTTCCCGGGTATAATATCGCAGACATCCCCGCGATCCAATACAAACTCCCCGCAATCGCAGCTGTGATCATACTATCCCGAGTCATCTTCCGCACCCACACTGACTCTGATGATTCGGGAGTCTGTTTCTTCTCTACCTTCGATTTGGACTTCGGAGTTGGGATACGTGGGAAGCGCCAGGTATAGTATAGAGTAACGAGACCAAGTAGTGCACCTAAAGACATGGTTTGTCCATTGTGGAATTTGGCATGAGGGGGCCAGCGGGGATTGTAAATGTGGGTGTGATTCCAATCTGCTATGAAGGGTGTAACGCCCTGGCCGAAAGCAGAGAGGGTGAGAAGGATACGACCGCGCATTTTGAGGTATTTAGAGCTGCTGAATGGAAATGTTTAGTGTGTAAATGAGAGGTTGCTTGATGAATTGGAGGAAGTGATTGATAGTTGATGATTGTATAAATCTTTATGATCGACTCAATGTGTCTGGATGACGTGGAGAATGAGAGATGAAGTGATATTTAAGTTCCACTATGCTTAAGGTTTAGGCTAGAAGATCGACAGCTCCCGGGCCAGCAAACGCAGTCCCGCGTTGCAAGAGCTTGAGGTTTCAGCTCAGCTCGCTGTTCGGAGGAGAAAAAACAGACCGAATTCGACCACCTCAACACAAACAACAAAACAGTTCGATTCAAAAGTATCAAGTAGGATTTCAGGATTTAATCATTCTTATCATTACCTACTTGTATAGATATCTTCGAAAGGAAGTTGAACAGAAATAATTGGATTATCAAAGTGTTTGACAAAGGTGTGACAGCGGTGAGACATGGCATAATTCTCCAGCCTCAAGTTGCCGGGCGGGGTTGTCTATCAAATATGGTGTTGTTCATCGTCACTGTATTAGGAGCTATCTCACGGAACCGCGTCCTGCAAGCGCGCTTCCTCTGCAAGCTCAATGTCAAAAGGTCTAGGTATATTTGTAGATTTCGATGTGATGGCAGTGAGCTAGTCACGTGTCAGTGCGTAACTACCGCGCTTGAATATTTTATTCTAAACCTTGGGGAGATTACCCTCAATAGACTCTTGTGCAAAAACTTCAGCTCACAACATGCCTCCTGCACCTCTGGAGCCTCTGCTCGCAGCTGGAGCACCTCCAATGAGAACAAGGAAAGGATGGTGTACATGTGGATGCTGCTCCAAAGTTTTCCTAACAATGATCCTCACAATCGTTGTATCTATGTATCTAGCTCTTCCCTCCTTACCTCCGACTCCCCCAGGTCATGTTGCAGTTATCTCGCCTTTCGAGATCCATACGGTTACGGATTTCCTCGGCGCTGCCAAGTCTGGTGTCATGCCTGGAAACCAAAAAACCGGACTACCTCTCATGCCTGAAGAGGTAGTGAAATATTTGTCGACCAGTTACGTTGAATGGGCGCCAGAACCTTATAAAACCCAACTTAGCTCGGAAAGTGTATCTTCAACTCTCTCCACTGCACCGCCTTTGACTAGAATTATGATGGCTGCATCTGGGATGAGTGATATTTTGCGTGCTGCACTGGATTCACTTAGCATTGAACGAAATATGGACATGATGAAGAAAAGAGTAGTCACCCCCGTTTCAATATAGTTTCTCTACCTGAACAGTTTGAATAATCACAGTGGACTGATTCTCTCCAGATTTGGCATGGTATGTCACCAATTCCTCCTGCCCGGTGGGAGTCCATGGGCCTCTCTAAATTAGAGAATACCGATGCAGCTCTCTCTCAAATACAGCTCATAGTAGACGTATTCGAATATCTTCATACCCCTCGTGTACAAGGCCGATTACGAGATATATATAACCATATATGGTTCGAATTTGAAATTCTTCAAGATGTATTAGACGCAGTTGAAGTTTCAAATGGGAGATCTAAGCCGGTTTACAATTTGCCCGCTCTGTGGCAAGAATACATCCAATCCTATCTCTTCGAAAACATGGCATTTCAATCCCGCAGCTTTATTTTCACAAACTTACTCCCTCTTTACAACGCGACCCGTTCCAAAATTTTCGACCAATCGAGATTTGTTTTCGGTGAAACTGAGACTCCCATCATTTCTCACCATCACTATCGTGTTCTAGACAGTATACTCGATCTCTATATCGGAACCGAGTTCCATGTTGTACCGCATACTGGCGGGTTCGTATATCGACACGAACCAGGGAATGTGACTGGATTGCTGAGTGAGGATGAAAGCTCGTGGAATAGAAATAACGCAATATATGAGAGTCTCCAAAAAGCTAGAAGAGAGGACTTTCAGATAGACTACCAACGAAAGATAAACGAGACCGCTGAGATGAGAACCGCAAATGATGAGCATTCTTCATTTGGACAAAAGCAGGAAGCTCTACAACCCATATGGGACATCTTAGATAAAGCAGACGCGCACCAAACAGCACAGTCACAAATATTGAACCCTTCGAAAGTAGAAGAGGAAGATTGGGTAAGAGAATTGAGTAGCGTTGATAAATTTGGATATGTCATCTACAAAATGAGTAAGGGACAAAACGAGAAAGAGTGGAAAAACTTTCTTGCTGGATTAGAAGTAGGTTTAGATAGTGGATGGGAAGGCATGATAGGAGTTGAGAATGTGAGGCAAAAAGCGACTTTACATTGGATAGAGGGACTCGATGAAAGTATATTCGAGGATGACTTTGCAGATGCTAGAGAGTATGATGGCCTTCCCTTACACTTATCGAGTGAAGCTGACAAACTCACAGACACTTCCAAAACATGGTAGCTTCGCAAAGTATTCCAGCTAATTTGTCCACGACAAATTTCCTCGTTGTCGACTCTGCATCTTTCTTATCATTTGGTTCTACACCAGGGAGCAGCAACCGTGGTTTTCTCAATGTGGTCTCGGCAGACTTTGACCCTGCTTCCAATCTGATAGAGGGATATAATGGTGCTTTCAAGATCATAGATCAATTGGTGTGGACTGAATTGTATCCTTTGGTTGAGCACTTGAATTGTGCTACCTTGGACGCATTCTGGGCACTGGCTAGAAACCATCCCTCGGAACTGTACATTGGGGCAACAACAGAGATTCAAAGAAGGGTCTGGAAATCTTTGAATAATTAATCTATAATTATACCGGTAGCCAAGTGTCGACAAGATGAGATTCCAGACGAAATGAACAACATCCATCAATGAACAAATCAAAACATGTTTGGCGTGGAGCTACTCCGAGTTTGACACAAACTCAAAGGAGCCAAACATCGATACCCAACAGTATCCGCCCTCTATATATTACTTCCTCCCAGCCCCACCCTTCTGGGCCCAAACTTCTACTTGCACACATCTACGAAGTAGACATATAAACCGACAGAAACGCAGCATAAGCCGCCGCCGTCCCCATAACCGCCTGATTCGACGCCGGCGCCGCCAAAGAAAGCACAATCGCAGAAACGATAATGCACAGCGAAATCGTCAACAACATCATATGCAACCTCTCCTGATACGACAAAATAATCAAAGGAAAACCAGCGACGCACCCGCCACACACGTAAACAGAAACCGCTCCATGATATCCGCAATTGTAATCCTATTCTGACATTTTTGGGAGAATGTCATGGGACTTCTCTCCAAACTCTCGAGATTAAGAAAATCTACATTCGCGTGACAGAATTTGCGCAGCCAGCGGTGCAGCGCGCGGCGTATAGGATCGGCATCCGCAGGCGCAAGGTGCACGCGCATGAGTCGCGTCTGGGACATTTCTTCCATGGTGAGATTGTCTCGGACCATGGAGAGCCTTCCGCAGTCTGAGAGCGCGATGGATTGGAGGCGCAATATGTTGTTGAAGTTGAGGATCGCTTCATCTACAATGTAGAGTATGTAAGATTACATGCAACATGAGAAAAATTATGCACGAAATTACTACATCCATACCATGTGATACCATAGCATAACATAGCATAACATAGCATGCGCCAATCCTCATTCTACCCACCATATTCCCTCACCAAGCATCTCAATATCCCTACCTTCTCCCGCGTAATCGTCTCCTCTACAGGCGCATCTCTCCTCGCCCCCCGCAACCCCAAGCGATCTTTTCGCAGCGCCTCAACCCCCATCTGCAGCCCCGCCTGATAAATCTCTCGGTCGACTTTCGCCATCTCGGCTTCTAAAAATCGGAGCTTGATGAGATGATGAGATACCTCATCCGGAAACGTCGAAAACTGAAGAGATAGACTGACTCAGTTCGTTGGAGTTGGTCGAGGTGCTCCAATGGGTGTGGAATTCGCGCGTGAGCTTGTGCTTGTGCTCTTGACTGCGGGTGGGTGTGGGAATTTCACTTGGAGATGGAGATGCGTTGGTTTGGGGGTCCATTGTAAGGCGTGATGGAACCTTATCGTGTTTAGGAATTTTCAATACCTACCTACCTACCTACCTAAAGATGTAACATATACATAATCACAACACCAACCACACAACTACTTGTATCTCAATCTCAATCTATCGCACAGAACAATACACATGCACCATTCAATCATTTATCCACCCATCCACCCATCTCCCCCCTCCGAGCCTCCCTCCCTCCCTCCTACATATACATACACCATATCACATCACATCATCTACGCCAAACTCCCAACCCCCAACTATCAAAATCAACAAAATCCACAGTTTATACATTATACATCAATATAAACATCAACAAAATATATCTATCGCTACCTCGACTTCGACTTCGACTTCGATTGCTCATTACTCAAGCCCCTAGCCCCTAGGAGTAAGGTGAGGTGAATGTCAGCTCTGTCGATATAAATCTTGATTCATGTAATCCCTTCTTACCTCACACTTTTTTTTTTTAATTAACTCACTTCTTCTCTCATTAACTAACTCCCTCCCTCCCTCCCTCCCTCCCTCCA